>ML108975.1:0-30074 GCA_003697995.1 Taxidea taxus jeffersonii
TGTATTACTGAGCACCTTTACTATAAAATGATCTCTGACCAGATCCAAGATTGTAATTTGTCTCCAGAGTTTGCCTCTCTCGATTTCATAAACCGTGAAAACACAGCTGGAGCAATTTGCAGTCTGTGGAAAAACTCTTGAGTATTTTTGCTGAAGTACTAATTCAGGGATCATGCTTTGTTATTTCCTGTTTCATTGTTGTTTGTAAAACTAGTTAATGGCCAACGGGCTGTTTCAAATTTGCCTGGAAAATTTGCCTGCCCTTCAGGCAAATTTGCATGCTCCTCCTGTCGGGCATGGCATGAACTGGGTGCAGCATGACAGCAAAATGGCATTGACTGGAGAGTGAATTCAAGAACACAGCATTGAGAATGAAATCAGAGCAACAGAAGCTAGGCTTGTAATCTCTGAGTTATATGAATGTGGAGCCTGAGGCTTTCAAAGAATCAAATCCCAATCTGTTAAAGCTTTCCATCAACCCTGAATATTTTTGAGATATACTTCTAGAATCAGCACGACAGAGTAAGGGAGACTTTTGCAGACTCCCGACTTATGTGTCGTTAGAACCAAAGACATAAAACCTGATGGGGAGCAACATGCCAGCACTGAGTAAAGGTAGAAAGCAAGAAGATTAACTCTAATAATGCCCCTACTAGCCTAGAATTTGGAAGTATAAAAACCTGTCATTTAGAACACAGGCACAAAATCATACATGAGTTCAAAGAGTTTCTGAGCCACGTGGAAAATCATGATCATGAAGTACAAGCACTTTTCTTTGTAGAAATAAAACCTATAGGAACTTTAGGACTTTCATGCCTGGTATAATACAAGGTAGGTGCTCAATAAACATTTATGAACTCGATGGATGTTGAGTGGAGAGAAGCAGAACTCTAAGGGAAGCATGCTTGCTAAGCTCAAAGTCATGAAAGGATGTCAGGGAGGAACCTTGCTTTGCCCTCCCCAGCTCTCACTCTGAAGGCACCACACTCTAGCACAATTAAATGACTGAAGCTTTCTAGGTAAACCTCATTTGTTGACAAAACATGGAATTACATTTAGAATACCCTATTCATTAAGATTGAGATGTATGTAATAAAAATGGTTAAAATTAAAAACAACTCCCATTAAAAACAACTCATGCTATTAAAAGAACAAGCTTAAATTAGTTATTATGAACATTCACCACTGGCCAAGAATTGAACTCGATTCTAGAATCTAGTGGTTGGTAAATAAGTCATCTAGGGTGTTTGCTTAGATTGTGTACTTTGTACCTTTGTGGTGCAAAAATAACGAGGCATTGGAACATTTTAAAAATATACATATGGAGAACAAGTGCATTGGAAGAGAACTGATCCAGAATACTTCTAGTTCTGGTTCAAGTTCCTCAGTAAAGTAGTGATGAGAAGAAAATATTCAGTGCTACAGCAAACTTGATTTGTCATATGGATTCATGTATATTGATAAACTTTGGGAGGACTTTCTTCGTCCATATATTATCTACTAAGGCAAGACAAAGAAATTAGGCACAATGCTGATGTCATTCATCTCTTTTGCCAGCATAAAGAAAATGCATTATGACAATTATCTCATTATTCAGTTTGCTCATGGGTCCACCAAACATTGTGGCTTCTAGTACTCCCTAGGATGGCGTGGGAAATCTCACACAATTTGGTGTGTGGAGGATAAAGTAAAGAAGCAAGATGTCTCCTAATACAAAATGTTTTCTCATCAAGCTCTAGGAGACATTTCTGAAAAGTTTCCTCTGGTGTAGGTTTGAACTGAAGTTTGACAGTTTCTTTTACCTCTTTCAATGTGTAGGAACAAGACTTCACATAGTGTCTCCCTTCTATTCTTCAACATGTTCAACCATTGATTTCCCTGGTAATCTTATCAATACTCTTACCATACTGGGAGTGTTCTTCATTACTTCTACTCAATTTTAGAAGTAAAGTCAGATCACAGTTACAAGAGTTTACATGTTCAGCTTCTGGCCATCTAGAGTCACAGAGCAAGCCTGGGACAATGTGTATCTCTAGATCTTTCACTATGACTGCTCAACTTCTCTGAGATTCTGCAGTGCACACATTTGCTAGCTCTCACTCCGTGTTTTTGAAACTAGAAGATGCTGTTTAATGTATTGGGTTGGTTTTTTAAATATAGTTTTTTTTTTTCATCTTTATAGGCTGATGTTGAGTTTCCAGAACATTCTTTAAGTGGAAAAGTTGGGTCTTTCTAACATCAACTCATTCTAGTATTACAGAAACTGAACAGTTGCTTATCTAAATTTTTTACTTACCAATCAGTTTTCATAGTGATTTTAAGATCTAGCCTAATCTCAGGACAAGTCTTAGAGATAAGCAATTAGTGTTGTTCCTGCATTGCAGAGTTAGGTCATGCCTCATTTCTAGCCATTCCAACTCAGTGAGATTCAAGAAAGAAATGCCCCTATTCATGCCACCAAACTAAACTCATGAGTACGACTCATTTTCTCTCTACAAAGTTGTGTGTGTGTGTGTGTGTGTGTGTGTGTGTGTGTGTGTTTCCATTGACAATACTAGGTTCAGGCAAACACAAAGGTCACTCTGGCTTCTATTTTGAACTTACATACTGCCCCGAAGATTAATGAAGTGCCAAAGCCAAGAGAGTCCTAAGCCAAACATAGTTAAACAAAATAAGTCTACTTCTAAAAAATTCACATATTGATTTGAAAACCTAAATAGAAAATTATTTCAGAATTTCTTATTCTATTGGTTGGATTTTATTGGTGGGCATGATAAAGAGTCAACTATATGTATTTCTTCTGAACCACTAGTTTGCCCACACTGTCCAGATTGTTTTTAAAACTATGGAATTTTCCACCCAGGTTGCATTTTCCTTGTTTGCTTCCATCAACATTTCTCTGCCCAAATAGTTTCTTTTGTGGCTCAGTTTTTCCATCTTTTAATATAGAGGGTTGATTCCAGCTGTAATTGTGCGTGGTTATATACTGACAACCCACATAAACAAACATCAACAAACACAGTCTTTTGATAGGGTGATGTCATCACAATTGGAGCTTCAAAAGCAAATAGAAGTGGGCAACTTGGACACCTGTGTCAGCTCTTCTTAGTCCACCCTCCCCTCACCCTTGATGAAAGAATTATCTTTACTGAAGGTGGAATGCTCTGCTGACACCAGCTCACCTAGTTCCAGCCCTTGAAGATCAACTTCACATCAACTTGTTTAGACTGACACCGAGGCCACCTGGGCCTCAGCTGTAAGGAAACTCAGTGCTTTGCTTAAACAGTAGACAGCTATCAAAATAGGGAAAGAGGGAGGGTGGGGGGGCAGAGAGAGGCAGAGAGAGACAGAGAGAGAAAGGCTATCAGACTTAATATTGACTCACATTAGAGAGCTAGAGAACTCTCTCTGGTCTGCTAATGTTGTCATTACCATTCATCAGGTGTACAATTGACCTGGAGAACAGGGATAATGGGGCCTTTGTAGGTTACTGAATCAACATTCCAAACAATTCAACCACTGTTCACAGGTTAGAACCATACCTTCCTGACCCTTCTCCTTCTCTTCTCAAAGAAACCACTCCTCCTTCCATCTCCCAGGATCATTACATCAACCGGTGCATTCACATTTACTCGGTATGACAGCTGGTTAAGTGATACCCCAAGATTCCATTCTGAACAGCTCTTGTATAGAAACAGCTTTTGGAATGATTGCTCATGTCATTCAACCTTGTTTCCAGCATCAGAGGATTTAGAAATTGTTGGAGAGACTTTGATCTTTTGTTTTAAGTTTATTAGAAAAATAGAGTAGTTATAGAAAATAACTACTACTAAATAGTTATAGAAGAAGTGAATGCCATTTATGGTAGAAAAAAACAAAACAAAATAGAGCAACAGCAACAACAGTGGGGGTGGGAAGGATAATTTGCTTTTGAGATTTATAAAATAATCTTTCTAATCACTTTAATTCGGCATTAAAAATGGCAACTGTTGCATGCACCTCCATGACACAAAGGACAGAGGGCAATGTAACCTCAGCTGCGTCATGTCACCCAGGCTGGCTATGCCTGTCACCTCTCCCTGGTGTGCTCAGTTTTGCTTTGGCTCCTGCTTCCATTCCATCTTCTGCCCTGGAGATCTTCCCTTTCCTTTTGCTTTTCATATTCCTTACCTCCTTTTTAAACTATCAAGCCAAATCTAGAACTCTTCCTATGGGATTTATCTTCTTCTCCATTAGTACCAGAGAGGAATGGAAGGAAAATAGCAGTATCAAATAAAGAAGTAAAAATCTACCTTTGTGCCCACGGTAGCCAAAAAACTCTCCTACTAGGAAGTTCAGGGATACTATTTTAGATTTCTAGAGATAAAAAAACCAGAACTGACATTGGATTGATGAATGGATGAGACATCAAAACCATGTCTTTCCGTTGTTCTGAATGTAGCCCAAGAAGAATTTTCCAGAGTCCTCGAACTCTTGATTGGAAAATACATTAATATGGTTGAAGTTTTTCCAATACCAGGAAGAATAGATGACTTCTTGGCAGGGCTGCATTTCCAGAACACAATTACCTTTGCCTCCTTTTGGGCTGAAGAGGACTGGTTCTCTTTACAATAAAGAAGAAAACATGGAGCAGTTTCTTAAAAGTGCTACTTCCCGAAGCCTTTCCTTAGTGGTTGGAACATTGATAAAAAGGAAGGGTAACTAAAGTCTCTCCTTGCACATTTAGATACTGTTTACCCACTGATACCACCTTGAGAAGGTACCTCATTGACTTAAACTCACATCATGGCACAAATTATGTATCTAGGGGAAGAGAGAAAACTTGGAAGTACCGAATCCCATAAGTTGTGTTGTGTGTGTGTGTGTGTGTGGCTTTTGCCTAAGCCCAGGACTGTTTTGGCTCAGAAGCAAATATTCATAGCAAAATAATGTTTTTGTAGTTTTAATTATTGCATCATGAAAGGATACTTTGGGCTCAGGTCTTAGAGGCTCAAAGCCGTTCTCCCGTGGAGAATATTTCAGCACACCCATTGACAAGTGTATACTCAGCAGCAAATTTATTTGCAGAGGATTTGGTCGATATAGCCGATAATGCATATAACCCGCTAATATATATATTAATCCGCTAATATAACCGATATAACCTGCTAATATATATATTAATCCGCTAATATAACCGATATAACCCGCTAATGCAGCCACATCGTGAACTGTGTAAATGGGCAACCTGATGCTGAACCTAGGAAAAATATATGTGAGGAAAAGCAATCTGTGATACTGCCATATATTCGCTTTGTGAACACAGTTATTGAATGCCCACCATATTGATTTAACAATGGGAAAAAAATGGCTCATAAACTAGGAATCTAATTTTTGTTTTTTCCCATAGTAAGCTCCTAGTTGTTTGGTATGGGATGTGTGGAATTCTTTTTTTTTTTTTTTTTCCCCTGGTATTAGTTGCCCCTCAAGAAGGACAGAAAATATGGCCTCTCCTTGGGTGCTTGCTCGCCATAGACAAGGGACCAGACAGAAGCGAAGGAGCTAGGGAGGCAGAATGAAGGGGGGAGGAGAAGGGAGACATTGATTTATTATTCAGATCCTGGAGAGTCTTCGTGGTTTATTTATTGTGAGGAGCCAGAAAACAAATCCATTCTAAACTTTCTCCTTCCTGGCAGATTTTTCAAAGCTGAGGCTTCTCTGCTGACTGTGCATGTCCTTTTGTCATGTGTTTGGATTTTTAATGTGAAGCCATTTCACAGAAAAGAGAGGACACTTACTTTCAATTAATAAACCACCCTGCAATTACCCTTCATTCATAAGCATGCGGATGCTTCTGTGTGTGCAGATAGAGCTTATGCATGAAACAGCTTTCCCCATTAGCTTCCCAAGGCTGTCCTCGCTCCTCACTGTGTTTTCCGGTTTGCCATTTTCCCTGGGACGAGGGTTATGCCTGCTCACTGGCAGATCTGCAGAGAGACACCCCATGGCTATGGATACACATTTCACATTCACTTACAAACCAAGAATACAGATTTTTTCCCCCAAACACTTGTGCAGATTTTCAACTTTGACCTCTATAAATTAGATGACTTACTTTCACTGATCCTAATGGCTATCTTCTGGTATAAAGTGTAACTGTGCTCTGAAAAGGAGCTTTCAGGGTGCCTAGGTGGCTCAGTCAGTTAAGCCTCTGCCTTCTGCTCAGGTCAGGATCCCAGGGTCCTGGGATGGAGCCCCACATCATCGGGCTCCCTGTTTCTCCTTTCCTTCTCCCCATCACCCTCTGCTTGTGTTCTCTCTCTCACTCTCTCTTTCTCAAATAAATAAAATCTTAAAAAAAAAAAGAAAGAAAAGGAGCTTCCATTGATTTTAGTGAAATGGGCAGTTATTTTGAAAACAGTCCTATGGCCAGTTCTCTTGGTTGTGTCAATGTTTGGAGCTTCAGGACTGTGTAGACATAGAATGAATTGTATGCCCCTTGAGGGCACCACTGATCTTTCTCATCTTTGTATTCTCATAATTGAAAACAGTCAGAAATATGATAGGCTATGATATCCATATCCAGATATAGGTGTAGATAAAGAGATAATACAGAAAACTATATTTAAGCTGGGCTGCCATCACCCTGAGAAAGTGGATATGCTCTTCACACTGTTCCTTTGGGTCTTTTCCAACTATTTTAAACCAACAGACCAACACACAACTTTTTTCCTTTCTATATCCTGGAAAAAAAGTTAAAGAATTAACAAAAAGAAAACACATTTAAAAATCAACATTGACATTTACTGAAAGCAAGGCTCAAACTCTCTGAATCTCGGCCAATGTGAATATAGTGGATGCTACTTGTTTGTTAAGTTAAAACATGGAATAATCCCCCAGGTTGTTCAAAGAGTCTTCCCCAAAAATACTTGTTTGTGGGAGATAGAAATATTCCCCATAAAACCTTGCCAGCAAAATTCCCAACAACAACAAAATTCATAATTATTATAAAAGGTTCAGCAACTACAGAAACATATAAATATGAAAATGAAAATCAACCATGTTCCAACCATGAATGACCACTGAAACAGTATGTCATTTGTCATTCTAGATTTTTAGTCCACAGATACACTGAATGTCTATACATTCATCCTTCATCAACACTGATCTCTACCTAGAATACTATGCACATGGGTTTTGAACTTAATTTTCCCCCTAAATGTTATACACTTTGTCTCATCATTTTATTGGCTTTCTAGTATTCCAGTATGTGAATATATTATAACTAATAACTTATTCACGGACATCTGAGTGGTCTCCAATTCTAGTAGATGTTTAATATTTGTTTAAAATATTGGGAGTTCCTTTGGGTCTTGGACAACACAAAGAGGAATACAGAAAGTTATTTTGGTTGCAGCAGAGCCTTAAAATCTATTTATGATTTAGCATGACACTTACACAGTAAAAAGATTAAAATATTATAATAACTAAAAACACTTGAAGCTCTTCTATAAAATCTGGTAAATTAATTGTATATAAGTTGAAGATTATGGATTAGTCATTTTATCCATCACCAGATAGCAAGTATTTTTTATAAAAAATATAATTATGAAAAATATAATTATAAAATATATGAATGATATAAGGAGATAGCAAAGGTGTTAATTGATGGGGCCCAACACATAGTACATATTTGAAAAATCGAGCTGGAAATCTTAGCCTCTGAGCTCATGTCTGTATTTAGATATTCAAGAAATCTGCACTAAGAGGTTTAGGTTTATCATTGTCATACAATTCATTATAAGGCCTACTGATGTATACATTTTTTAATGTTTCTTACTTGGTGGTTTTCAAGTTGCAAATGTAGCTCACAAATTTTGCAGCATATGTAATAATACTAAATGAAGGTGTAAAAGGTAAGACTAGACATTTCAGGGCAGCCCTACATGGTTGGGAATATTGGGACTTGAACAAGGGCACCACAGCTAATGGGATTCCTGTCACATTGCCATAGTGAAGGCTTTTATATGTACTACAATGATTTTCTAGCAGATAACAGTGTATTATGAAAGCATCCTAACAGACAGAAATAAAGTACCTTGAGTTCTCCAGTTGAGAGCATCTCTGATTATTCTGCAAACTCATACCCCCTTGTCCTGTACATTGCTTAATCAATAACATCTTATGGAAATCCTCTCCATCAAACTAATGTGGTTCTAAACCATTCTTTCTAATAGAAGCATCATATATCTCATACAACTTATAAGAAGAATTTGAAAGGCATAAAGGGATACAATGAGTACCGATTGTCAATATTTCAAACAACAGTATACATGAAATCATCAGATTTTAACTTTTGCCATAAAATTCCATTAGACATTCCATAATTAATGCCTATATTCATGACAGAAGCAGGCATTTCTGCTTCCTAAAATACTTTTTAAATCCTCAAATAAAGATTAAATTATATTCAAGATTGTTGTAGTGGTATGTATTTTTTTCATGTTCTTTGAAACTGACTAATCTATTGCTCATATATGTGATGCTGCTTTATTATAATAAATTATATCTTCATACAGGGATTTACAGCTTTCAGAACATCTTCCCATAATCTTGGTATTTGATCTTTGAAATTACAACATGGTGAGGCAGGAGGTGTCAGTTTCCAAATTTTCCTATTGCATAAGTGGTGGCTTAGAGAGGACAAGTGTCTCGTCTATGGTCATAAAGTGACAGAGTTGGGGTGGGCACTCAGTCAGTGGTTTTTACATGGCCCCATACTACTTCAGATGGTAGGATTAATCAGACCCCATCATTTCCTGGCTGTCCTAGTTAAATGGGGGTTTCCTATACTCTGGGTACTATAAAATATATCAGTACAGCTTATAAGATCAATATATTTTTTTTAAATATGTTTATTTATTTATTTGACAGACCGATCACAAGTAGGCAGAGAGGCAGGCAGAGAGAGAAGGGGAGCAGGCTCCCTGCTGAGCAGAGAGCCCGATGTGGGGCTCGATCCCAAGACCCTGGGATCATGACCTGAGCCGAAGGCAGAGGTTTTAACCCACTGAGCCAGCCAGGTGCCTCTAAGATCAATATTTTTTATCTTTGTTAGAACAGATCCCTTTATTATACATTCTCCTGAATACATTTTTTACTTCCAAACCTTGTTTCTCAGGTGCTAGAGGAACATTTTGTTTTCACTTTCCACCCTGTGCACCAATTGCCTTCCCCACCACACATTTACATTTGAAAGGCTGAGTCTACCTATGATTTTAGCTATTGCAAAACAATCTGGTAGTCAATAGGCTATTAATTAGCACTAATAACGCATCTTCGTCCTTCAAATCATCTGTCATGCATCTCTTGTTCTAGTCTAGGCCAAGCTTAGAGTTAAGGTGCTTTCACAAATATGAACACACCACAGTTTATAAAAACATTTTTCTTCATTAACATTTAAGAATAATCTATTGTTGGATTGGGTGGACACAACTTTAAAAAAGCCACACGAGGGGTGCCTGGGTGGCTTGATGGGTTAAAGCCTCTGCCTTCAGTTCAGGTCGTGATCCCAGGGTCCTGGGATCGAGCCCCACATCGGGCTCTCTGCTCAGCGGGGAGCCTGCTTCCTTCTCTCTCTTTGCCTGCCTCTCTGCCTGCTTGTGATCTCTGTCAAATAAATAAATAAAATCTTAAAAAAATAAAAAAAATTTAAAAAGCCACACGATTTCAGCATTTCTGAGGTGGGGAGCGGGGGATGTAATGTAGAGTGAAACCATGTCTTCAAGTCGTGATGAGATGGAAGTTTTTCAGATCACAGTGGTCTGCTAACATCGTCCCACCACCACCACCACCACCAAAAAGCAAAGCATTCTTCCTCTTAAATTAAAAATGAACAGCTGGATCTTTTTGCCAGGAGCTGGTAGGTTAGGGAACTGCACTTCTTTACATTGTAGCGTTACAGGCTAAGGAATCATGAACTGGCAGAGCATCTGAAGTTGACTGTGGCGGGTCTGCAAGGATTAACCCGTTAATTAGTTACTTCCATCCATTAAGGTTTTAGTCTTTTCCTGGGAATCCTGCGGACTCTTGATTTCAGCCCTCCAAAGTTGCAAAGCAGGGCTTTTCATTTAGCTCTCTGAATGGCTGAGTAGAACAATAAGTTCTACCACCGGGGGCACGTCAGTGTCTTTGTCAGGGGATAATGTAGCCATAGAAAGCCCTTTTCATCCTTCGCAAGAGCCCATTATTCCTATGTATCTCTCCTCTATGCTTTGTGAAAAGGTTTGTACAGTAAATAATGACTGACTATGTACTAGTTCTTTCTTCTTTTGCCAAGCTCTTTTTAGCTTTGGCAGCAATTTTGTTTTCCCTGTCATCATCTAATGTCTATTTATTTTACATTGCTACAAAGCCAGTGAAATTCCCTTATAAATCCCAGGTCATGAAGATGAAGCAGCAACCCGATTCCTTTTATTAAATGTCTGCAGTGTCCTCTGCTTTTTCTAATTAGGTTCAAAGTGGTCAGTGGCTTGAAAGGCTCCGGGCAGGAATCAAATCTGTTTGAACAATGCATTCCTCAAGGCCACGCATATTAGATGTTTGGATTTAATTAGAAGACAGGTATCAAAAGTCAGATACTCTCTGGATGCATTGGGGTCCTCATCACAAGGTCCTCTTCCTCTGCAGGCAACTTGACCAAATGGACCCCTCCCTCTGGCGCTCCCCACCCTCACACATACAGTAGGCATTAGGTATTCCGAGCCTGGGGCTGTTACTCACCCCTGGGTTTGCAGGGCTGTAGTGTGCTGTGTCAGCACTGCCACAGCATGAAGGTGAGAACAAGAAGCTCTGAAATTGAAGGGGAAAAGATAAAAGGAAAAGCATGCAGAAGAAAAGAGAGGCTCTTTAACTGCTCCGTCAACCTGGTTTTCTTCTCTTCAGCAGGAGGTGTGTTCTGAAGATGGATGGACATAAGTACAGCTGGTACTGGAGACCAGCTGTGAGCTCCATCTGGGTACCATTTGGTAGCAGATAGATTTTTTTTTTTTCAGGCCAAAGTCTCCTCCAATTGTTGTGGTTAGAGAGTGAAAGTGAGAGGCCCACTGTGTTTTCTCCCACCTCAAATGCTCTTGTTCCAAACCACTGCCTTTCCCTGTGTTGGCTTCTTATCAAAGGGAAGGGAATTATTTGATTGTTGGGGGGGGAAGGGGGTGAGGGAGTTAGCTGATGAGAGCTGGTGGAGCTCAGACACAAAGCGTCTCATGGAACACATTAGACATCAGATTACCCGACCCATACTTCTCATATTGTCTGTCATTATCCTCCTTCCAAACTGCGAGGACATTGGTAGAGATGGGGCTCTTTTGAGGAGGGATGTCAACGTTTGTGTCTGTGCAACACTAAAGCAACTGGTTGAAACATGAAAAGTTCAACACATTGACTACAGGTCTCTTTTGGTTGTGCTAAGAAACCATTCTGAGTCATTTGTCTTTATGTCAGTGACAGCTGACATGTGATGCCAGGGCAATTCCCTCAGCCAACATGGTTCTTCCAGAAAAACAATTTTTAAAAAAATAATGCATACTCAGGCACCTGGGTGGCTCAGCCAGTGAAGCGTCTGTCTTTGGCTTAGGTCATGATCACAGGGTCCTGGGATGGAGCCCCGCATTGGGCTCCCTGTGTGGTGGGGAGTCTGCTTCTCACTCTGCCCCTTTACTCCACTCTTGCTCTCTCTCTCTCTCTCAAATACATGAGTAAAATCTTTAAAAAAATTGCATGCCTGAAAAGGTTTTATTAAGTACATTTTTTGATAAAAATGCTCTAAAAATCTGATTTGCTAGTATTTTAAAAACTGAACATTGGTGCTTTTTTCCCCAACTCGTCACATCAGTTGTGGCATGGGCATTGATTGGATTAAATTATTGTTTTGGACTGAATTTGCTCCATACTTTGCTGTTCTGCTGCTCTTCCACCCACTCAGGGGCATCTACAAGTGTCGGGCTAGAGGCTGTTTCTGTGCTCTTAGAAGATATTTTTTGGGCAGACAGTTGGTGGTTTCTCTTGACCTGAAACTCCTCTTTTCAAAGAGACAGTTCCTATGGCATGTTCAAGGACCCCAGTTCTTTCTGTTATTTGGATTTGGGACCTGAGGTGTTTCACAAGCATTCATAAGAATTAGCAAATCTGATCCAGGGAGAGATTGCGATATCTTTTCTGGCAACCCAAGCTCCCTTTTTCTTGCCAACGTGGACATTTTCCAGAGTTGGTGTGGGCTCTTCAGCTTTCCTAATGTACTCAAGGTCAATATTTCTGTCCCTAAGGAGAAACCATTGCTGAGAGAAAGTCGATTTTATTTTGCCTCTTAGGTTATTACCCTTTTACCTTCAAAAACCCAGAATAATTTAACAACATGCTGACAAATATGATAAAACTATACCTGATTCTTGCCTTGAGTATTAGAAGGAAGAATTCCATGGGTGAGGTGGTGTGGAATTGGTGGGGCAAAATGTGTGAGGTGTAGCAGAGGCAGAAACAGACCTCATCCGCAGCAGTGCTGGTCAATAGAAGTATAGTGAAAGCCACCAGTGTAGTCGTACATTTTTCAGAGTAGTTATCTTAAAACAGTTAAAAAGAAACTGATATAATTATAATAATTTATTTTACTTAACTCACTATATCCCCAACAGTTTCATTTGGACATGTAACTAAGGTAAACATGATTAATGAGATAGTTTATCTTCTTTCTCTGGTTACTAAATCTTTAAAATTTGGTATATTTTCAGAAAGATTTTATTTATTTATTTGTCAGAGAGAGAGAGAGAGAGAGAGAGAGAGAGAGCACAAGCAGGCAGACAGAGAAGCAGGGTCCCCACTGAGCAAGGAGCCCAATGTAGGACTCAATCCCAGGCCCCTGGGATCATGAGCTGAGCTGAAGGCAGATACTTAACCAACTGAGCCACCCAGGCATCCCAGATCTGGTGTATTTTATACTAACAGTACACCTCAACTTGAACTAGCCACACTACAAGTGCTCAGTTGCCATAAGAGGCTGATGACTGCTGTACCGGACAGTGGGGATCTGAGGAAATTAAAGAGGAAGCTAGTTTTAAATGAACACTTTCTATGTACAAGGCACTGTGGTAGTAATTAATATACATTATGGCTAGCCTTCACAACCATTCTTTGAGGTGACTGTGTTTTAAATTTAATGTCAGAGTGAGGTAGCTGTATAATTTATTGTCCAAACTGGAGCCCTTTTGGAGTAATAGGGCAGCTTTTATTAATTACCAAGGACAACAAATAAAGCCTAGGACTGTCCCAGGCAAACCAACATGAGTGGTCAACCTAGATGGGGAAACTGGGTAGAATATGTTAATAAGTATTCAAGATCTCAAAGCTAGTAAATGGAAGCATGGACTGAGCTTCCTTCCAGGAGGAAGGTCTTCCTTCTAGAATCCTTCCTTGATAGTTTAGTTAACCATTCTAAATGGAAAGCATTGTTTTCAAAATCTGCTGGGAGCATAATTCTCTATCAAGCAAAAAAGACTCAGCCTGTCCCAGCGCTTAGAAAGGTCCTTTTGAGGAAGTGGAACATACACAGAGGCTGACTACATACCTGCCATCTTGAGCCTAGGGGAGAAGCCAGTTTAGCTGTACTTACTCGGTGGTGGGTTGGGAGATAGGGCATGCAGGGCTCCAGCCATTTTGTCTGGAATGCTCTGGCAAATAAAGTCACTTTCCCTGTTGGGGCACATATCACTAGAATCTGTTCACAGACATGTAAGAGGGCCAGAAATGAAAACTTTCTCCAGGTCTCTTCAGACGTCCAGGAAAATGAAACTTTCTCTCCATTGTAGATGAGTGGGTTCTCTGATCCTCAATTAGTGTTTCTCCATTTGCTTGTCTATTCCCAAAACGACCTCTTTGTCAGAGATGCATATACTGACCCCTTTCAGTGATAGATGGAAGTAATTATGGCTGCAGAAAATTAGAACACAGCAGGAGAAAGGTTTGGGAATATTGCTGATAATGATGGCTAACATTTATGAGTGATAAAGTGATTCCTATGTGCCAAACACTACTTTTTTTTAATGAATTTTAAAAAATTTTTAATAAACATATAATGTATTATTAGCCCCAGGGGTACAGGTCTGTGAAACGCCAGATTTACACACTTCACAGCACTCACCATTAGCAAACACTACTTTGATAGCTTTATCTCTAGTAACTCATTTAATCCTAACAATAAGACTATGAGATACATATTATGATTATCCCCCTTTTATAGGTCTCTTCACTGACTCTGAGAGTTTAGGTAACTTTTCTAAAATCACACAGCTAGTTAGTGCCAGAGCTTGGTCATGAACCTATGTTTGACTGATTACAAAACACTCATCTCACATTAAATAAAAATCAAACCCATCTGCATGACCAAGGCGTTCCTTGGAAATAATCCATGTTATACATTTGCTGTGTTGTCCTCTTTTTTTTTTAACTTTTTTTTTTCTAAAGATTTTATTTATTTATTTGAGAGAGAGAAAGTGAGAGACAGCATGAGAGGGTAGAAGGTCAGAGGGAGAAGGGGACTCCCCATAGAGCCGGGAGCCCGACGCAGGACTTGATCCCGGGACTCCGGGATCATGACCTGAGCCGAAGGCAGTCGCTTAACCGACTGAGCCACCCAGGCACCCCTGTGTTGTCCTCTTAAATCTATGTTGTTCTGAGATCCCCTCAAAATATATTATTAGCACATTAAATGAGACAAGAAACTGGTTTGTATTTCCTGTAATGGCAAAAGTTCCTTGGTGGACGTTTGCGGAAATGTTTTGGATATTGATATGCACCTTTCTGTCCTGCAGGTTAAGCAGAATCAAGCTAGCAGTTCAGTATGGCTGGAAATCTAAAATAGGATAAAAGATGAGCTCCCTTTCTCTTTCTCCACTTCTCAGTCATGGCTGTATTTGAAAATTTAGAGGTTGAGAAATAGTGCCATTTTTTTTTTTTTTTTTTTTACATTCTTCTAGTCAAGAGGTGTATCACCTAAGTTGTCAGAGTATAGATGTTTACCAGGAAACTCAGTAAGATATTACCAAGTGGAATAAAAAAAAATATTGGGAGATGTCTCTCTCTCTTTCTGTCTCTCTCTCTCTATATATATATATGAAAAAAATATATACCTATACATAGGTATATATTTTTTTCCTCCTGAATTGGCTCTCATGAGGCCAGGAAAAGCTCAAGTGATGCTGAACACCAGAGTGACATCTCTTTTCCTGTTATGGAATAGTACCTTACTGGATTCTCTGAAGTGCAAAAGAGAAATCCGAGCAGAATTTTATATACGGGGGTTATTGTTTATATTGGACATATTTCAGAACTGCTTGTGACTTTAATATGAGTGGTTTGGTACCAAGTTTTATGTTCTAATTGGCATTAAAAAAATCATTCTTTCCCTGAAGGCTGAAACACTCAAGATGTTATCTGTTCTTTGGGTTAATTACTGATAATGAGCGCAAGACACACAATGGCAGACACTGACCACATGCACAGATTGTCCCAGATAGAAGAGGGCTGGGTCTTCATCAGACTGAAGAAGTAGATTGGATCCTTTGACAAGCAGGAGGTTTGGAGGGGTTTTCTAAGACACCCACCCCAAGAAAAGAAATGAAATAAATCTTTCCCGTGTTCAATCTTTGTAGCAATCTGAAGGCTGGGGAAAAAATAAAATAAAAATTGCATTTATAGGTTTGGAAAAGTAGGAGAGGATTATTCTCTTCATAAAGCTAATTTCTAAATGTGAAATTGTATTTCTTCCAGATTAATATTTTACTTTTTGATTGTTATAAATTATTCTTTTTTGTTTCTTTCTTTTTTAAGTCATGGTTGAGAAAGTAGTTTGCCAAGCTGCTTGACACTGGAGCTTAAATGGACTTATTTATTGAAAAATACTCAAGGCAAAAATTCAAAATTGCTTCTCATTATACTCATCTGAGCCCCCCAAGGTCACTGTGTTAGTCAATTAACCACCTCTGCCTGTAGACTTTTTGCATCTTTCAGTGCCAATTCGTTTGCTTACTCAGATTTTTGGTTGAACCATGTTTGTTTGTTTTTTCCTTTTTCTTTTTGGGTGATCCCAATTTGCAACATGGTTGGGAAAATTAAGTCAGGCCTAAGAAAAAGGCCATGGATGGTGGTGGGGGTGCCCAGAAGGAGGTGGCCAGGTGCCTTTTGCAGTGGGATATCTAGAGACCTCCGCAGCAAATGTCTTTCATGATATGTATATGTGGGTGTGTTATCACTGATAAAGAAGAATCATCTCAGCAATGAAAAATTACTTCTAGAGTCAGCTAGGGTCCTGATGGGCTCTTGTAAACATGGAAACTCTTCCCAGAGACTAGAGCAGTGATGGTTAGTATTTTTTCCCCTTTCTGGTAGCTTCTCATGCCCTACCTTCCTGAGGCTTTGTAGCCTAAACTAGAACTCTGAATTGGGAAACTTGGTGATTCTTTTTATTAGTAGTAGTAACAACATTAATACATAAGTTACTAACAATGAGAAAACAATCACTAACATTTAGGATTTTATGATTTTCAAAACATTTTCTCATCCATTATCTCATCTGTGATAATGACAGTCAGGTCACAATACTGCTGCTCCAAAGAGAACTTCCAATGCATTCCTTCTAGATTAACGTGGGGGAGGTTTTCCTGAGCCCCTGGACATGCTGTAAAGTGAATCTCCAAGGACATTCACCTGGCCACCTGGGAGAACACAGAGAGAAGAGGAAGGAATCAGAAGGAGAGTAGTAATTTGATGCTATCATGTGAAGGAGTTAGGTTTCTCCCCCGTATATTTTTAATTGAACCCTTGGGACTTGGGGAGGTGGTTGGATGATCACATGCTCTTTGAATGCTGTATTGTATTTGAAACCTAAAGCTGCTCCATAAAAGTTTGTATTGTGCAATGTCAAGCTTTTGGCATGTGTAGTATTTGTCAGATGAGGTTACGTAAGCTGAGCTTTCCATCATGGTCTCCCCCGTCTAGCATTGGAAGAAAAGGTTCATAAGGAAAGCCCAAGAAGCCATCAGAAGCCAGACTGTGCTCACTTTCCAAAGTTGTGAAAAACCACCCAAAACAGAAACATTTGAAAGGAGAAATGACTGAAATCTAGAAAACATACCAGGACATATGGCAACTCATTATGTTTCTGGACTATCAGGAAGAGGGAGAGTGAAGGATTATAATTTGCAGTAAATCCAGGTAGGGAATGGTCAAGCCATTTATGTCTTACAGATGGAGCATCAGTTGATTAATTGCATTCTTCTTTCTAAATTCTACTTCACCCCAAGTCATCCAACTGTTCGTTGAACAAATAAATCCCCTCGTCAAAGCTTTCGTGGGGAGTTAGTGAGTGGAATAATGATATAGAATCCCAAACTGAAAATAAAGTCAGGTGGTGATTTCGGAGGCACGCATGTGCTGGCTGGCTCATGCTGAGTTTAACAAAACTAGGATTACAGTAAAGGGTGAAAAATCACAGATAGGCTTCTGTAAGAGACCACAGCCTATGTTTCCTCACCTGCTACGCAAAAATAAAATCCTAGTTATTCTTGGTTGCGTGGTTTCCACGGTTGTATGGAGTAGCATGTTTCCCCTGAGTTTGTTCACTGGGTTAACGCCACCTCCTCCACTGGCCAAAATGACCTCAGAACCATGTGGAAGGGTGAGTGGCAATGACATTGCTCTTTGATTGGTCATTCTTTCTGTTGTTAACCATTTCCTTCAATCACTCTATCTTGGGTCTGACCCTCTCAGGTGCTACTCTAGCTACTCATTCTCTTGTATTCAACCTTCCTCTGGGCTTTGCAATAGGGTAGGTGCTGCAGAGCCTCCTCTCTGCTCTCATTCCCATAACACACCCCTGGTGCCCTTCTCCTCGATCTGTGGCTCTTACCAGGCTGAGTCCATCCCCTCTAATGGGAATTTGAACTTTGCTATTCCAAATCCAAGATTTCTGTCCCTGCATTTCCCTCCTTTTATTCTCATGGAGAAGAAAGGAAAAAAAAGAAAAGAAGGTGACCATCAGTTTCTGGGTGATAGGCAAAGAAGCAAGTTATAATATTGATAAAGAGCATCTCCTTTCTGGTTGCAGTTACATGATCTGCTTGCACATTGCTTGAGTAATAATAAACAAAGGACTAGGTGATCAGCATGATAGGACCATGTCGTGTTTTGGGGGCCCTTACTAAAGAATGAAGTTGGGCCCAATCTAATAGACAGAAGGGTCAACATACTTGGTGGGGACAGCGAGATACAAAAACCACAATAAACACTGAGAAAGATGGATTTGGGTTAGTGCTGGTGGGTTGGAGCGAGATCAATAATAATGAAGCAATGATCCCCAGCAGATGACCAACTTGAGATACGTTTTTAAAAGGAGTGGGTGATTTGGCAAATATAAGGTCTTGTGCACAATCTAAAAATCGATTCCACATTCCAAGTGCCTTTTACGGGGTGTTCGCACTAAAAGTGGTATGGTGTATTTCTTTTCAAGCAAGATTTGGTTTGAAAGCAGGAATAATTGAAAACATCATTTTGAATGACGTGGTTCTAAAAACTGAGTTTAAAAAAGTGTTGACAATCCTTGTGAGCTCTGGCCACTCTCACCTCCTTTACTGCAAAGAGTAACTTCTGGATACTGAAATTGCTTTTGTTATATGAGATACTTTATGATTCCTTTTTAAGTGCACAGATGCACTGAACTAAGCATGCTTACCTTAAATTCCTAAACCAAAAAGCCAGTCAGTCAATAAATGCCAGATTCTGCTTTCTAAATGCTTGATGGGACACACCCATCAAGAAATGGTCCTACAAGAAGCTTGTTGAACACCTATATGCCCAGTCATTCAAGGCATTAGGAGACATGTAAGCACTACTGCCTTGTTCTGGTCCCAGAAAGGACTTTTGTTGCCTAAAGGACCAATGGCCTAAGCCATTCTTTTATTAGTGAGAAAACAGTTTTGAATAATGTTTGGGCACAATGGATCTAGGCCATAAATTGAGATGCTATGTATATTAATAATTTTCATTTTCTAACTTTCTGACAAGCTTTGGGAAATTTTTAAAGCCCTGACCCAATGTCTCTCCCTTCTATAAGGCTGAGCATTGGTGCACTCATGAATCTAGCTGTTATGCAGTTGCTCATGTTAGAATAACCTCGGGTCCCACCACGTCTTTCTCACCTAAATTCATGCTGGCCTATTGGGTCCTGCTTGGACTACTTTCTTGCTGCTCTTAAATTCATCCTTCTGTTAATTTGTACTGATGTTCTCATGACCTTTTCTTACCCAGATTTCTCAAGTTACCTTCAAGGTGGATTCTCTCTTCTTTCTAATCCATTACCCACACTGCTACCCAAGTTAGAGATCCCAATCTGCTTAACAGCAACCAAAGACTCTTACCATCTTCAGAATGAATATCAAACTCTTGAGCAAAGTGTGTAAGATCCTTCATGGTCTGGTCTTTCTCTAACTCTAAACTCTATAATTTTGTCATATACCTTCATGTTCTCTTTTATAAAGCCAGATGGCACTAATGTACTTGTCCAAAAAGGGTCATGTTCTTAAGCCTTTGTGTCTTTAACTGTTTCCCATAAAATGCCTCCTTCTCAATAGCCTGCCAAACTCACCTGTTTAATTACCCCTAATTGCCATTTACTAATCAACTCAAGTCTGCCTTTCTCTGGGATACCTTCCTATACATCCCCATGACAAGCAGGTGCTCCTCTGCCTAGTATAACATTTTTACCCTGTTGGTAATTGTTCATCTCTTATTTGAGTCTTCTAAGTGCTTTAACTCACTTAAAGATGAGAAGCTGAGCCTTGTTTGCTTCCTTATCCACAGTGCCCTCCTAGCACTTGGCATAGTAGGATAAATATATAAGACATGAATAAGTGGAACATTTGCACAGTGAGGCTCTGGCAGCTTCCACGAAAGAGGGAATCTCCCCATGTTTATACCTTCTGTTGGAGGAGCCCAAACCTTCCTGGCATTTGCTCTGGAGATAGGTCACAGAAGGAGGGACACTCTGTCTTGAAAGGCTGGAGCAAGAGTTTATGGTTCTGCCTTTAACACATAAGGACTTCTAAATTTTTGTAGACCTCACAGATTTCCATTGAATATTACCAATTACTTGATTAGTGCTATCTAATGTCCAAAATAACATCTTTCACAAATAACATCTCTTTTAATCTTTGCTTTAAACACATGAAAACTACTGAGCAGATAGGGCTATAATTCACATTTTTAGAGACAACAAAGTGGAGTCCCAGAAGAATTCTTTATCCCGCTGGCAGTCACACAGTTGAGAAGTAGGAACATATAGTCACTTGACTGGGACCATGTATTAGTTTTCTGTTGCTCTGTAACAAATGGTCACAAACTTAAAGAGTTTAAAATGACATGTTCATTGTCTCTCATTATCCAGGGTCAGAAATCCGCATATAGTCTACCTGAGTCCTCTGCTTAGGGTCTCACAAGGCTAAAATCAAGGTGTTGATGAGGTGGTGTTTTCTCTGGACACAGAGTTCTTTTCCAAGCCCATTTATGCTGTTGGCAGAATTGTCTTCTCAGTGGCTACAGGAAATGAGGTCTCATCTTGCTTACTGCCTGGGGATGTTGTCAGAGAGTGGAAGCCACTCTTAGTTTTTAGCCACCTGGTCTTCTCGCCACGTGGCCATGGTTCTCTCCACATGTACTTCTTCAATGTACATTTTCTTCTTCACCATACTTCTTCCAGCAGGAGAATCTCTCTCTAATTTTATAGTACAAACTTATAGAATGTCATCTAATCAAAGGCATGATTATCCCATCATAGTCACATGTCCTGCCCACACTCAAGGGAAAGGAATTATATGCAACATATACACCAGTGGGACAGGAGACTTGGGGAGTCATGTTCCCCATTACATCATTGCATTAAAATGCTGAGACTCCCAGGACCTACCAATATCCTAGTTTTAGGATATGCCACTTAAAGGTTACCATGGGCTCTGGGGTTTCAATTTGGAACCATCTGTGCTCTAGGAGGAATCATGATTGTGTGTGCGGTGGGCAGTTTTTTGTTCAGGGTGAAGTGAAATTCATGACCTGTGAAGTCAAGGTAGCCAGAGACCATCTTAACTCTTCTGTGTCTAAGAACACTGCAACTAGATGTCCCAGACAGTTGCTAAAAATGAATGTTCAGGAACATCTGGCCTTTGGACCATATCTTTTCCACTTACTCTGCATAGACTTTAACTCAGGAAACAGGTGGTCACCGCGAGGCTTGTTCCTAGAGTGGAGACTTCTGCTGGATGGTTAGTTAGCTGTGTTGATCCCAAATTGGATGGTGTCATCCCATGAGTCCAAGTTGAGTCCAGAGTCTTGTTAGAGTCTAAGCTCTCCAGCTCATCGATCTTGTGTTCTGGCTGGGAGCCAGCTGGGCATTGACCCATTTGCCTCTTGGCAATTTGTGCCTTTGCTTTTGGAGATGAAAAGAATCTATTGCTTACTTTTCAGAAGTCACTTTTTGAGAGTCTCCCTCAGTGTGTGTCGCTGTTTTTGTTCTGGCCTGGTGAAGGGAAACAACAGCAACATGGGACCTCTGGGGGTGCTCACCTCGGTCTGAGCCTGTAGACCCATGAACATGGAGTAGAGTGAGAGCTGCTTCTCCTTCTGGAATTTGGTTAACACAGCTCTGCTTAAAAAAAGCCAGAGTGGCTGTTGTTTAATTTCTTTCATTAGGAAACTCACCAAATGTTTGGCCCTAAATTCTCTGCTCCCTCGAGCCAGCTGGAAAATACCATGGAGTTGCAAGACAACATGAACCCACTAAATTAGTCACACACACAAATCTATGTACCAAGTCTCTCTTGACCCAGTTCTTTCTATTTGCCCCTTTTATTCTACCTTCATTAGGTTTGGTTTACTTTCTGAGGAAAATGGAGCCTTTTGAGAGTTTGCTTTCGTTCTGACTTCCTTCTACCCCTATACTTGCCAGGATGTACCGAGATGCCAACATGGTGCATGCATGACCATTCTCTCTCTGCACTGCTCCACGTTTAGCACTGTGGGCTGTGCCTCGTGATGTAGTTGGCACCAGAATACTTCTGACCTAGTGTGGGTTCTCCACCCAGGCAATACCTACTCAGGTATTACTGAGGGGAGCCTGGGCGGCTCAGTCTGTGAAATGTCCAACTTTGGTTCAGGTCATGATCTCAGGGTCCTGGGATTGAGCCTCACATCAAGCTTCCTGCTCAGCCAGGAGTCTGCTTGTCCCTCTCCCTCTGCCCCTCCTCCTGCTTGGGCTCTCTCTCTCTCTCTTTCAAATAAATAAGTAAAATCTTAAAAAAGGAAGAAATAACTTAAAAAAGAAAGAAAGAAAAGCAATATTGACTGTAAGTAAGACAAATGCTTGGCAATCTGTCCAGCAGTTTCCATGACTCACTTCCTCCAAACATTGTATTCTCTACGCAGTAGGCACTATTGTTTCTTCAATTTTATGTTAAAAGTGGCTATTTATATTACCTAAGGGAATAAACTCTTCGAGTATGCTTGTGCATTTGAAAAGTGAAATAAATTTGGGGTGAGGTATTTATAAAATATTCTTTTTTGCTCATTATTGAAGGTCTTTGAAGATTTTATTAGTTCCAGGGTCCAAGGTGAGCTGTGGAATCAGCCCATAATTGGTTGGAACATCCTCCTTACAAGACCATCTTTAATCCCTACATCCATCAGTTCCTATGATCCCTTCCAAACCCATATTACATTCTGTTCTCAACCCCGCCATTGCAGGGGTTTCTGTGGTCACAGGTGTGGAGAGCTGGGGGAGGGGATTCAGAGTGTCTGGTCCAGGCTTTCTCCCAAGAATTCCTGCCAGGAGCATCTGCGCAGATGGTCTTCTAGCCTCACTGACATAGCAGAGAGCACAGTAGTTAGTCAATCTCAGCAGAAAGTCCTTCTTTGTCTTAAACTGAGTTTATTCTTCCATGTAAGTCATAACATCTTCCTAATTCTTGGCCTCAACTTCTGCTCTTCTATTACTAAATACTTTAAGAAGGAATACCATTCCACCGGACCCCCACGTTGCTACCCATCCAGTTTCAATTGTCTAAATCCATCCTTACCACTAAGAAAACAGCTCAAAACTCAAATTCCTCCAATGGCTCGTCGGTGGAAGCAATGTGTGTGGGAAGGAGAGCGGAGAACTTCACAGAAGCCATCCTAAAAATTTTTAGAATGAAGGATTTTTTTCTTTCCCCCCACTATTTCATGTTGGCCTTTTACAATAAGTGAGTGGGGATTGTTGTTGAGCCTGGGGTGGAGAGGAGAGGGTGGAGTCTGGGGGCCAAGTCCTCAGAGGGTGGGGATGTGGGTGGGGAGTATTTGTGCCCAGGAGGTGAAATGTTTGAGCCAGAGGGTTTATGTATCTGTTGTGTGTCATGGAAGAAGCCTACGGGATCCAAAAATTCTAACAAAACAAATGGCTACTTCCCAGCGTGGGGTGACAGCAGCGGGATTGCCTCAACAAATGAATCCACTGGGAAACGCTGCTGGCCCCACAGCTTCTCTCCTCCACAGGGCGGGCTAGCACAGCTGGATTTGTGTTGTGCAATGCTTTGGTGGATTCAGGGAGAACTGGTGAATCCCATCAGGAGTTTCCCAAAGGTTGCATTTCAGTATGTGTAATGGCTGGGCATGCCAGGAGTCATTTACATTGCATTTGTGTTCAGTGTGTAAACACTGGGCTGTCAACATATATTCCTTGTTATTTTTTGCCAGCCTGTCCTAGCTGATGGAGAGCTCCTATTGCACAAGCATATAGCAGAAGTGTGAGTGTGTGTGTGTGTGTGTGTGTGCATGTGTATGTGGGTGGGGGGGATGCCATGGGGTGTGTGTGCAATGCGGGGGGGATGCTGTGGAGGGGGAACAGGAGAGGTGTACACAGAATGACAGGGAATTAGAAGGGACCACCAGAAATCAGGAAGGGAGCTGAGTGGATATGAGAACAGGGGAGGAAATAGATCTGGAATTTAGCCTCATTTCTGCTGCAGACCAGCTGAGACATCTTTGAAAAGTCCCTTTACTTCTCTGAGTCATGATTTCTTCATCTGTAGAATGTGAGGGTTGAACTAGCCAAGTCTCCCAGGTTCTGCCAGTGCTAACACATTAAGATAACAAGTCTCATTCTGAATGGGCCACAGGATCTAGGAAGTTAAGGTGGTTCACAGGGCTCATCCCTCCCCCCATATTTAAGGCAGGGATTAATAGAGCTTGACTCTAGGGAATTCCTACCTGCTTAGCAGGGCAGAATGTTCTCATTTCTCATTTCCCTTAATGTGTTTGTTATTCACTCTTTCTCTTCTCTTCTTGTTACTTTTAAGCTTCCCTTACCTGTCTTGCTTCTTCTATCTCGAGTCCCTGAGACCACGGTGTCAACAAACACACTTGACACCCTTTACACGATCAAGGTTTTATTGCGATAAAACTCATTAGGAGGTTCATAAATCTCTCCACTTCGCCTTGACTGAGGTTTATAGGTTTCATTTCTAACCTAAGCTGCTTCTCCTTTTGTAGGTATTTATAGAGGCATACGTCAATGAGAAGCCATTCTGCTTTACCTTGTCGAATGTGAAATTATATTAGAAGGAAAAAAAATAAAGCATCTCCAAGAGAAGCAGGCAGGGCTTCCAAGAGTGAAATCATCATCCCACCAAACAAATCCAGTTGGGCGTGTTTGTGTTCATAGCACTTGTGCCTATTAGTTTCTTCAGTTCATGTGTGGGTGAAAGCTGTGCAGGCTTTTTACTACAGTTATTTATATATATTTTAAAATCCATCAAAATTTCACTGAACTAATAAACCCAAGGCAGACATACTGTAGGATTTGTGAGGTAATGAATAGCCCTCCTTGAAAACTCCATCCTGTTTTGCAGCAGCCCAGAGTGGTCAAAATTTTCTAGCTCTCATGTGTGAAAATAGTGCTCTAGATGGACCAAACCTTGCTTTGAGGAAGAACAGACCCGTTCATGGGATGATTAATGTTCAGTCCCAGGAAGGAGAGAATTCCAGCCCAAATGCATCATTTCATGACTTGATGGATTGAAATTTTTATAAAAGAAAGATCCTTTTGTCTGATAATACAACTGCCTTGCATATACCAGGGCATGAAGCCTCCATGGACTCTTAGGAGTCAAATAAAGACATTACGGACCCTAGAGTAAAAGTAATTTCTACTTATTAGACGAAGAATGTGTGACTCTTACCCATCTTTTAAGGGCTAATAGTATGAAAATCTTTAAGTGTAGTAAGAGGGAGACCCCATAACACTTCCTCGTTGCTGGTTGTAGAGCTTCAGAACCTGGACTTAGATTTACATGGCACTAGATTCTAACACAGAGGCTTCAGAGTTTCCTCACAGGCTCTCAATAGATTATCATGTGTGGTTTAATGAATTACTCAATATGCATGGATATCGCTGTCTTAGTAAAGCTGTAAGTTACTCGAGAGGGAGTCTAAGTTTTATCATTCTCATTTCCCAGTTTTAGCAGCTGTTGATTTGGCTGTCTCTGGTCAGTGAGGCATTTGGTGTCAAGAAGCTGAGATGCTGATGGGGGTTAGCTTCTCAGACCTCTGAAGGTATATGCAAATGAGCATCAATAGCTATTCTGGAGACACTGGAGATTTTCCCAGAACAAGGAAGACAAGGGTAAAATAATGACTTCCCATATAAAGTACCTTTATTGGAGCGGGCTCTGGAGATTTAAAAAAAATTTTTTTTACTTACTTTAAAAAAAAAAAAGTAAGAAGGAAGGAAGGAAGGAAAGATGGAAGGAAGAAAGAAAGGAGGGAGGAAGGAAGGGGGGAAGAAAGAAAGAAAAGAAGGAAGGAAGGAGAAGGGGCTTCAATAACCGGGAAGGAGGCAATGCCTAGGCCATTTTACACCCTTCTGTTTTGCTGAAAACCAGGAAGCATGCTTTCTTTTTGAAAAATGTTTACCTCCCTTGACCACCCTCTACTCCCCAACATTTTCTAGTAGCACACCTCCTATGGAAAATGATAAACAAAGCTTGGGGTTAAAGTAGCTTTTTCTTTTCCAAGGGGGATGGAACCTCCTAGGAAGCAGCATGAGGCTCATCTGAAGGCCACCTCTTCCCAGGACCTCACTTGACAGCAATTTGAATCTCAACAATCTAAATACAGAACAGACACCAGGAACCACCCCCTTCTTTTTTTTCCTCGTCTTTTTTTTTTAGAATAACAAATATTTGGAGCAGAATTCCAGGCCTAACTGTATGCAGCACAGAAGCAATTAGATGCTGCCCAAGAAAAAAAGAGCAATATTGGAAAGGAATGGCCTCCATGGACCCCACTGACCTTCTCCTGTTCCCTGTGTTTCTTACATTCATATGAATAATGAGTGAATTTGAGACCACTATCCACAAGGGCATAGATCTTTCTGCTTTTTATGCTCTTCGTTTGCTACTTCCATATGGTAGAGTAATTCTCCAAACATTTAGCCCTGGTATATTAACTGGCCATTCTGGGTGGGAAGGGAATGTTAGGCTTATAAAACAGCAAATAAAAGAGTCTTGGTCTGTGCTCAAACACAACACACTCTTCCGGGACTGACACAAGCAAATGGGATTATCTCAGTGCTGTCTACTTTAAAAGCAAAGCTGGCTTAATCACTGAAGCTAGACATGTGCACTATAGGGCAGAGACTAGGCTTGTTACCAGTTTGGGATGCAAGCTGTTCTTTACAATTTCTTACCCAGTGTAGAGTAGAACTGCTTAGATATTCCTTCTAAGTAAGCTGGGTAGAACCCACAGGCTTCTGTGATTTAACAGCCCCAGAGCAAAGAGGTCCTTTTCCCAGGATATGGGACACCTAGAGAAAGCCAACTCTCCAACACTGACAGAACGAGATAAGGTAGAAAAATCAGCCCATCTTCTCAATATCAACAAACTTCTCAACTGCATGGGCAAAAATAATTACCCCGGCATCTAAAAGCCTCTCCCAGTAAATTAGATTTACTGATATTTGCAGTCCTGTTAATGTTTCAAAATGGCAGGACACTGATCTTCTGTGTTTTTCCTTAGAAAATGAAAAATAGTGAACATGATATATTGGCACACTGGTCAGTTATGCCATGAAATGGTTTTGTCCTGGTAGTTTTTCAAATCATCATGCAAACAGAAGAGCCATTAGAGGCAGATATAATTTCCACCATTCAGGAAGATGGTTTTGCCACTGTATTATCCAAATGAATTTAATTATTAAGACTTTGAGGTTTTTTTTCTTTCTTTCTTTCTTTTTTTTTTTTTTTTTGGCTTATTACATTGGCTGGAGTTTAAGACAGAACAATGCAGCTAGAGTCAGATTCCATCCTCTTGAAACTTAGTGTCTCAGTGTTTTTATGCTATTTTGTGAAGGGATTAACCTCTCTATGGTTGGAATTTGCCTGCTTTGTATAAACTAACCCTTCCAGAGGGTTTTCATAATTTACTGAATGCTATCCCTGGAAACATTGAGAGCTATGTGCTAACAACCCATGCAGGCTACTTCTGTTTGAAAAGAACAGAGATCAGAATGGTTGACTGACTTGTCTAAAGTCATAGAATAAATCCACCTTTGAGACAGTAAGAGAAACCAGCTTTTTCACATTTTCACTTTTGTCGGATACAGAACTGATTGGATTTAATAGGAAGAAGTGGGACCAGACGGAGTGAATGGCAAGGAGACCAGCCAGGGAGCAGGCTATGCTTTGGATCTGGAAAGTCCTCACACAGCTAAGGAGCAGGACCCTTAGGCTTTGTACAACGGGACAACCCAGCAAATATCGCCCTGATGCTACCGGAAATCTAAAGTCTGAGGGCAAAGCTGTGTTGGGAATGTGAACTCATCAAGCCGGGCATCAGTCACCGGCTGACTCAAGTTTCACTCACAGCCGTGTTTGCTGAGGTGGCTCATTTAGGTTCACTCCGCCAATCTTGTGGGGACCTGGATCCAGGACATTTTGTGAAAATCACAAGGCTCTGAGCAAAGCCTACTAAGACTGACTTCTGGTAATGCTTCGAAAGAAGATGGATTTGGCTCACAAAGGTCACTAGGACACAGCCATGCAGGAAAAGGCTGCCAAACCCTGAAAATTCTGGTTGCCATTAGATTGTGGAGATGTTTTTCCTCTTAACGTCTCCACAGACCAAATGCAGCACCTTCCTCTTGCTCTCTACCAACCCCCTGTCACTGGAGCCATGGTTTTGCTGGTCAAAGAATATACAGATGATCCGAGAGATTATTTTACATTTTTTTTTTACTTAGTTGAAATAGTTAAGTGCTATGTTCTGATATTATATTTAATGGTAACTGGTGAATTTGGTGGGTCTCTCTCACCCTTTAATTTCCCCCAACTTATGAATTTTCCCCATCACCCTAAGTGAAGTTTAGGGTTGTGTTTAGGGTCTTAAATCTGAGTCCTGAGATAGGCATGCTTATATTTCTCTTTTTCATTTAATTCTACCTAATCAGTGTTGGAACTAATATCAAATTATGTTTTCCTTTGCATTCATTTGAGATGACTCTGTAGGTGATAATGACCCAGGCTCAACCAAGTGGGAAAGGGCCTGAAATGTATTTCTGGCTTTTATGGAAAAGAAGTAAAATCAAGGAGATAACATTTTATATTCGTATTTATTCTTCTCTCACGAGGTTTCTGGATCAGAGGTAGATGGATTTATTTACTTAGAGAATATGTTGGCACTGGGTCCCCATGCCCCATTTCCCTCCAGGGGTGACAAGATAAAGGCAACCACTGTCTACATGTCTGAAGCAGGGAGGGTACCTGCAGCACAGGAGAGGAACCCCGGAATTACCGATGGAGGAGAAGTTGCCCAGCTGTCTTTCCTCTCTTCCTAAGAGAAGGACAGAAACCTTTGCTCTTTTATGTAAACACATTTCTGAGGAGACACTGGAAGGTGTTACAACCCTTTGGAATGTGAACAAATGGCTCTAGGGGAGATAAATCTGCTAATCCCTCCTGGGTGATTTATTATCTTTAACGTCCAAGTCTTACTCGCCATTCACTCATCCTTTAACCCAGATTACTCAGAAAGCCCTGAACATGTAAAAACACAAAAATACTCACATTGTTTTCTGACACAGACTAAAGCCCAACTAAAGTCAACAAGTGCCATAGCTTTAAAGAGGCAAATGGGACTTCAGTGTTCAGTGGGAAGAAGAGAAGGAAGGATCCGGGTCCCAGGGGAAAGGGCTGCTTTTCCTCTCTGCTGGGTGTGGGTGGCCCTAGGCCAGGGTGGCCCATTAGAATCACTGCGGGGGACTAGCAGATAAGGAGAAGGTAGAATGACCTGTAACTAGTTTCAGTGATGGTAAGGTAGCATGGTGTAATCAGTAGAAAGGCTATGGAATTAATAGTTAAAAGAGAAGAAAGAGGGAAATAGGGTTGATTCTATCAACTACCTGCCGGGCACTGCATTCTACCGCTGTTCTCCTGCTCAATCACACACCCACCAGCCTATTCCTGCTGATGGGAAAACAGAAGCCTATCCAAACAAACAACTTTCAAAAGATGCAGCAATAGGTTAGTGGAGCTACTGTTCAAGACCAAACCTAAGACATCCAGATGGCCAACAGACTCATGAAAAAGTGCTCCACATCACTCGGCATCAGGGAAATACAAATCAAAACCACAATGAGACACCACCTCACACCAGTCAGAATGGCTAAAACGAACAAGTCAGGAAATGACAGATGCTGGCGGGGATGTGGAGAAAGGGGAACCCTCCTACACTGTTGGTGGGAACGCAAGCTGGTGCAGCCACTCTTGAAAACAGCATGGAGTTTCCTCAAAAAGTTGAAAATAGAGCTACCCTATGACCCAGCAATCACATTACTGGGTATTTACCCTAAAGATGCAAATGTAGTGATCTGAAGGGGCATGTGCACCTGAATGTTTATAGCAACAATGTCCACAATAGCCAAACTATGGAAGGAACCTAGATGTCCATCAATAGATGAATGGATAAAGAAG
>ML108975.1:37665-50290 GCA_003697995.1 Taxidea taxus jeffersonii
TTGTCTACACGCACGCAAATAACTTTTGCCTAAAGGAGCTTCAACGGACTTTTCCTTTAGTGGAAGAAGCCAGTTTCAAACCTCTTAAGAAATTTCATTTCAGCATTACCTACAGACAGGCTTGCATATTTGTCTGGTCTTTGAGGTCTCCTTTGAACCAATTGGAACTTCTTTTTTAGCATCCTCATTAATTAAGTGCTCAGTTTTGGGGCCTGGCGAGATTGTCACACACTTTTCACCAGCCAGTGAGTGAATTCAAAATATTTCCTCCAACTTCTAATTTACACAGCCTAAATGTCTAATTTAATGAAGTATTTCAACGAATCTATGTATCTCCAGTACTTTTAAATTTTGCTAATAGTCTAGCAGTTATAACATTTGCCATCCTAAATACTGATTCTGACACTCTGATATGCATTAGGTTCATTATCAAAGTCTCAGGAGGCATAAATAACAGAAGTGCTTATAGTAGCATTTCTGACATTTTACTGATTGGTTTCCCCTAAAGTGCAGATTTTCAGTCTGAGGAAGAGACTGTCCTTACAGCTCAAGTTTAAATTAAATGGCATATTTATAATATCCTACTGCCTGTGCTGAAGTATCTTAAGTCACAAACATCATAACACTGCCTTTTACAGACATTAAGAAAAACCCTCAAAGCTGAAAATCTCATATTCTCTGGCACAATAGCTCATGCAATCATTAAATGCAAAAGAATGTGGTCTTTACATCACTGGAAGATCAAAGTTGTTGAAATCTCAGTTGGGTTGTAATGAATCCTGACGACTTGAGCATCCTACAACTATTTGTGGAAATCTACAAAAAAAGGTGCACATTACACTTTAATATAAGTATGTGGGTTTTTTTTTTCAGAGGGAAAGCAAAAAATTATACAAAGTAAGTAGTAATTTCCACATAATAATAGTGTTTTGCATTTATCCATACCACTGCTAACCATTTCAAAGTGAATTTGTGACCCAACAACACTGGATCCCAAACAGCCAAACAATGCAATCTCAAGGCAATGTAGCTGTAAGGATAGGCAAGTCCTTTAATGGAAATTCTATAGTGTGAAGGGAGTGGGGGAGGAAATATTTAGAAAGAAGGACATTTGTGTGATAGGTAAGCGTACTCAGCTCAGAAAGTGTTCTCTTTTCACTGAAGTCACTGAGATACCTATTGGATTACTGAGTTTTCTACTTAGAGTCACAGGGCAGAGTCCCTTCAAATTTGAAAAGGACACCACCTCTTATAGATTCAACATTGTGTGGAATTGTGCAATTCAAAAATGAAGAACAGGAATAACAATCGAAAAGCAGTGATGCTCAGTTGCAAGTCTTAGGGCACTGGACGTTAAACCCTGGATTTTAGGATGGAAACCTGGAACAGTCATAGAAAGAACTGAGGACTGAGCACCCTAGGAGGAAAGCAGTCAGACCAGCTTGGTTGAAAGAGAGCTGGGGTCACACGCAATTTGGACTGGAGATAGTAGTGAGCCAACAGGAAAAAAGGAAATGGGGTGGACAAAATGATTTTTCTTGACAGCTGGCTAAGGGGCTCACTAATACCCCAGATAAGGGATTTGATTAATTTCCAGCAGAACTACATTGTTCTTATATCTGCAAGTGATCTGTAATTTGATGTACACTTTTATGCTTGAGCTGTTCCAAGCTCATCTTATTCCAGGGTCTAGTTTTAGTTTATATAAAGATTAAAAAAAATTAAAGAAATAAAAACTTATGTGAAAATAAATCTCCTTAGGTTATATTAAGGAGGCATATTTGAATTAGGGGAACCTTTTGAACAATTGTAGTTCCTGTTTTCATAGCTCTAATATATATCTTTTATAAAAGATGGTTAGAACAAGCCTGCTTCATTGGCTCCATCAGTTCTTGTTTCCCTCATGGTGTTTTTTACCTCTGCCTTTTTGCTGTGCTCCCTGCTTTATTTGGACTCACATTGTACACTCCAGCAGCAGCAACACCTATCCTGCCCCCACCCTCCTCAACCTCCTGTCCACCCACAGACACCAGGAAAACTTCTATTCATCCTCCTACAGTTAGCTTACCATTATACTCCTGGAAGCCTTCTTCGACCCACGCCTATTTTTACTCTGTGTATTGCCCCATTTCATTTAAATTATGTTTAGGACTCTATATTCCCAACCAGACTCTGCACTTTTGGGGGGCAGGAACCATGTCTCATCCATCTCTATATCCTTAGTACCTTGCACTGTATGTCCAGCACATAGGAGATGTCCAACAAGCCCTTAAAGACCAAAGGTGTAAATTGGAATATAGAGGTCATCTAAATCAACATCTTCATTTTGCAAAATGGAAAACAGACACCCAACTTCCTCTTCTGGCGTTGTGTCAGATAGAAGAATCATCTACAAAACACTTGAAAAAGGCATCTGAAGCACTACCGACATTATCTCCAAAGCACAGAATGGCTGCAATTACCAGGGACTAAATTTAAGTGGAAGGCTGGAACCCTTCAGGGAAGGGACACGGAGGCTGTGGCTCTGGGGTTTGCTAAATACCTCTTAACCCAAATGCTGGTTTTAAACATTTGGTGTGAATGGGGGAGAGAACCCTGGACAAGGCATGAGGTGGGGGTGAGGGGCAGTTGGGATGCTTGAAGTCCTGTTCCTCTGTGACATTGTGGACTAGGCAAAAATTCTCATGAAAAAGAAATGGCAAGGAAGCAGGTCTTTTTCTGTCTGGGCTCTGGGCAGAAAAGCAAATTTCCTGAGGCTATATAACACAGATCTACCCTCACATGGGGTTAGGTCCAATTATACATTACCTGCTCAGTGTGCAAGACCCCAAGCTAAACTGTTGACATGATGGCCCACTGCCATCTTGGGGTGTCTGATTGAGAAACTGTAAATTCCCAATGGAGGGGCAGATTCCAACCCCACTGCATAGGCTTGTCAGAGGTACACACAGACTGAACACTAACACTGTAAGCAGAGTTTATATAACACACAAAGAGACAAATATTCATGGGACAGACTTGGGTAAATAACATCAAATGAGTACGCTTAAAATGTTTAAAGAAAAATGAGTCCCACTTTGGTTAAATAGTACTCCGCAAATTTGTGGCAAAAGTCTGAACTATATTTATATCCAACGTTGGCTACATAATTTGCAAGGTCCAGTGCAAAATGAAAATGCAGGACTCCTTGTTCAACAAGCAGAAAAAAGAAGTGTCATCAACGACCCTAAAATAAAAAGCTTTTTCTTTAAAAATGCTTTGTTACTTATGAAACATAATAGGGATAATAATGAGACATGAGTAACAACATAAACTTATGAGCTACAATAATATATTGCTGTCATAATTTTAAATAAAAACTACTTTATTAATGTGATGTCTTGATTGATCATAAAATTTTTCTGACTCCGTTTCCTGCAAATTCATTAGGTCATCAAAATTTATACTTGTAGATATTTCATTTTCAATTCATGTAATTGAAATGAGTGTCAGTTCTTTTGGCAAATGCCAGATCTCAAATAATTCTTGATAATATTCAGTTTTAAGAAGGATCTTTCTGTTGATGCAACTGTTAATTGTATTTTATAGACTGTGACATTGGGACAATTTCTGCCACACTATTTTGAAATATTAGTACGCCTAGGGATGGTTGGGTGGCTCAGTTAGTTGGGTGAGCTTCTGCCTTTGGCTCAGGTCATTATCCTGAGGTCCTGGGGTGGAGCCCTGCTTTGTGGAGAGCCTGCTTCTCCCTCTGCCTCTGCCTGCTGCTCCCCTTGCTTGTGCTCTCTCTCTGTCAAATGAATAAATAAAATCTCACAACAAATAAATAAATTAATTTTGGTACATTTAAAGCCACTGATTCTTGCAGAAATTTTTCTGAAACTATTTAACTCTTTCTATGAATCAGTTTTGTGTAGGTTCAAATTTAATTTTAGATGTACATTTTCACAAGCGCATTTTATTGCTTTTGCCAACATTTCCTGTAAGCTGTGAAGGTCATACTGAGAAACCGAAAGTGGTTTCATGACTTCATGATATACAATGAAGACTGCTTGTTTTCTCATTCTATCACCATACATTCAAGCACCAGGAAAATTTAATTTTAAAATTGTCTTCCTGATTGATCATTGGCTTATCTGAAGCCTCATGGGCGAATAATGTCCTTTTCTGTTAAACATGACAATCTTTAATTTCTATATCTGAATTTGTAGAGATTTCCTTTGAAACATTGCAGAGGTTTCCAGGGTCAGGGGATAATAATTCCCTGTTATGTTTTATTACAACGTCCTTATGTGCAGTTTCATTTTGTAATAATTTACTGACAAAACTGATGGCTTTTTTTTTTTTGGAAGATTTTATTTATTTATTTGACAGACAGAGATCACAAGTAGGCAGAGAGGCAGGCAGAAAGAGAGGGGGAGGCAGGCTTCCCACCAAGCAGAGATTCCAATGCGGGGCTCGATCCCAGGACCCTGGGATTATGACCTGAGCTGAAGGCAGAGGCTTTAGCCCACCAAGCCTCCCAGGTGCCCCAAATTGATGGCTTCTGATAGTGCCAGTTTCTATGTGCACTCAGGCTGGAGAGTTAATTTTGACAGACACAAAAGGGGTGGGTTTGGAGATGGATGGGCAGGCCAACCTCTTGCCACTGGCTTGGTGCCATCCCTATGGAGACAGTCTGTACTCTCTTCCCGGGCCATGGCCTCTGCGGTCACTGTTGATGCCTCTGCTCGTTGCCCACAGTACCAGAGTGTCCAAGCCTGCACCTATGTGTGCTGATGCCTGGTGTGTTTGCCCTGCTCATGCTTCCTTGCTCCATTAGACCACACTTACAAAGTCCAAGTTCAAAGATGAAATTATTAAGAATTTCAAGTCTGTAGAAGCTGAGTGCATGGCCCTTTAGAGAGCAAAGCCTGTGTAACTGCATTGGTTGCACCCCCAAAAAGCTGACCCTGTCCATATAATTTCATCTTATTCTCCCAACCACTTTTAGATGGAGCAAACACATTCTCCCTTTAGTATTGGAAAAACGAATGTATAGAATAATTAATTGAGTGGCCTAAATTCAAAGTAGTAACAAAGACAAATGCAGAACTGAGCCATCTGAACTTAAGCTCAAGGTTGTTTAGATTGTGTAAGCCATTTTTACATAGTCATGTCGAAAAAGACACATATTTCCTTAGCTAAAATTGTTGGTCTTTAGCAAAGTTCCCCTTACTTTAGTATTGATTCTGCAAGTGACAGATGAAGAAATTTTAAAGCTAGGAGGTATTCAACTCAACCTGGAGGGTAGCCCCGGAAATCCCACTTTATATACCATGCCATTGATGAATCTTGGAAGGATAATTTATTGTTCTCTCTGATGAATTTGTTTTACACAAAAGTTGGTATTAGAAAATCTTTCTATAACGAATGCATATACCTTTGTAGATGTGTGTGCACATATATTACTTCGTGAATACATAAACTCTTACTCAAATTAGATAATACTCTTCGATATTTCAGTGGTAAAGAATGCATATTTTATATGGTCTTTGTGTGCGTACAGAATAATCCAGCATGTGGGCTGGTAAATATTTGTGACACATTTATAAGGTTGGTCCCCAACCAGTTTCTAAGGAGATTACTTCTTCCATCCTTATATTGGATCATGTCCCAATCTTTGCTATTTCCATCACTGCCTAAAAATTCACTGAATCTGGAATGCCACGAAGAGCAAATTTACAGGAGAAATTTTGGATTTTATTCTTCATGATGATTTGAAAGAGAGGAAAGTTAAAAATAGCCTTTGAGAAACTGAATGATTAGAATGGTATTCTAACAGCGCCTTTGGAGGCTTTGGATATAGCTAAGTACAGCCAGTTGGATGAAGGGTAAACTAAACTCATTCTTTCCAATGTCTCGTCTATCAGGAAAGAAAACATAAGGGCTACGTCTTCACTTTTAATATGATATGATAAACACAGGAAAAGGAACAGCATTCGTTTTGTTTAATATTCCATGAAGGTATTTGAGTAAGGCAGTATTTTATTGTCTGAGAATATAACAAATGTCTTTGTCATTTCCCAGTAACGAAACATGTCAAGAAATGATCATTGCTTGGGAAAGTGGAGCTTACAGAACATGCTTTTGCTAATAAATCATAGGAGGTAACATAATATGGTGTGACTATGTTAAACAAATAATTATGTCTACAAGTGGAATCAGAGCCAAAAGGGGAACAGGCACTATTTTGCTTTGATTTGTACAGCACCCCACACTAACACACTCACATAAGAACACACTCATACGTGGGAACACACATCTCACACGTACACACCACATCATGCTTAAAGATCAGAGATGTACTACTTGATGGCCCAGAGAATCTACATGAGTGTGAACACAGAGACTTTGCTGAAAGTCTTCCTCGGAGTCTCTATGTAGATGCCAGACTCCAAGTGATGGGGTTTAGGAGACATGTGTATACTGAGCCTGCTTACTCATCCCCAGAAATAAATATCAACTCCTCTCTTTGATTCCCCCAAGGCCCATAATATCAACTTTCACATTTAGAAACTTCATGCTTGATATGTCCATGCTCAATCCAAATTTTGCTACTTCCCTGCTTTTCTCCCTTCCCGTCATATCTGTCACAATGCTTTTAATAGTAAGCACACAGTGAATGTGTATCAGATAAATATACACAATTTTTTTTCCTGAAAAGCAGATGAATTATTTCTTTCTACTCTGTTTACTCTTTGGACAGATAGAAACAGATACCCAAAGGGATCTCTGAACAGATTTAGTCGTTCTTGATTTTTGTCCTCAAGGTGAACTTCGGAGGCCCCAGATCTTTCATTCTGATGTGCCTGCACCCTCAAAGGCTAGAGCTACCTGCTTTAAGGTCTGGGGGCACAGGAGAGGTGTGCGCATGCGTGCGTGGGCGGCGGCGTGGGGAGGAAACCATCCCCAGCAGGTCTGACAGCATTTTCTAAATGTTATTACTGTTGGCAAGGTCTTATCTTAGATGAGGTGGTAAATTAGTAAGCTGCCATGGAAAAGTACGATTTTGTAAAATTAGATGGGGTATAAAGAAACACAATTAATTCCAGACCCTCAGGCAAGAGTGATGAAGTAACTGGAGTCTTTGTTCTCTCAGATTATCGGAGATACCATCTTTTCTTCTGAGTAATCGCAGGCGCTCTCTGGCTGTCAGTTGAAATGCCAGGTATGCACTCGCAAGGCGGACGGGGCCAGCCCAGGATTTGATTTTGTTGTCTTTAGAGAGAAAAAGAGTGAATCACCCTCCAGGGGTCTCTTTTCTCCCATTGACCCTGAACATCGTTGTGGCAATTTGTCACATGTTAACAATGACCACAGATGGGTTACACCAAAGTAGCCAAGAAGATCCACTACGAAAGCCCCAGAAAACCTCATCAATATTAAGTACACTTCAGATCTTCTCGGTGTCTTGCATTTTAAGGGAAGATGCTGGGAAGATTAGAGAGATGGAGACTGAGGAGGGCTTTGTTTCTATTTGCACAAAGCCTCCTGTTGAGAGGGAAAGAGGGGCACAGACAGACATGGCAGAGCAGGTGCACAGGTGTGCAAACTGATGTCCACACTCCATGGGTCAACACGGTGTGGGACTGTTATGGGAGTTAGTCTACAGACCGTGTGGGATCTACCCTCCTTTTGCTCTTGGATCTCAGCTCTCTTTGGGTTTTCTGAGAAGATAAATTCTCAGGACTTTCCTCAGTCCCTGAAGTGCTGGGCAGTTAGGCAGTGCTTGCCTCATGCAGGTGTCATAGACCACATGGTCTTTCCCTCTTCATCAAAACAACTGCAGATAAAAAGTAATTGAGTTAGGAGTTAGAAGGTATGGATCTGGGCATTAAACGTAGTTCAAACTCTCCTGCAGAGCTAAAGTCCCCTTTTCAGTAATTTGGTAGAAAAATGTCCTCAGAGACACTTGTTGAGACAAAAATAGAAGAATGAGAGAAAATACATAATCCTCACTGCAAAAATTACTTTGTCTTTAGGCAGAAACTTTCTGCTGAGAGGGAAGATTTACAGCTCTACTAATCTAATTCATAATGTACGTGGGAGTCCCCACTATGATACCTCAACACACATGTCAGCCAACACTTTACTCATTTCACAGATATTTATTGAGTACTTATAATATGCCAGATGTAGTTCTGAGCACTGGGGATGTGGCAGTAGGCTCTTTCATGAGAGACATGAAATAAATAAGTACACATGATTAGAGAAATCTAGTTTAGTTTGAGAGTGGAGGGAAGGTCTTTCTGAGGAGGACCTTGACTGAATTTCCAGAAGAGTTAGTCATGTGAGAACTATTCAGGCAGAGGATAACCCATTTGAAGGCACTGAGGCAGAAACACATTTGGTGTATTTGAGGCTCAAAATGAAGGGCAGTGTTGTAAAGGGAACAAGCAACAAAGGGGATGGATAGAGATGAGGTTGAGTATCATTCATGGGTTACATCATAGCAGACCTTGTAGGCTACAGTTCAAAGTTCAGATTGAATTTTAAGTGCAATGGGAAGCCTTGGAGAACTATAATCAGGAGGATTTCATGATTTTATTTTGCAAATATATCACTCTTATTGCTCTGTGAATAAGATTCTAATAAGGGCAAGAAGGAAAGCAGGACAACCAGCTAAGAGTATTGAAGTGGTTCAGGTTGTAAATACTGGGATCTCAAATTCCAGAAGCAATAATAGGAAATCCTTGTAAAATGTTTACAATATGCTAAGCACTGTTACAATGCTCTGAATCCTTACCATGAGACCATTGTGCAGGTGAGATCACGAGGCACAGGAAGCTTCAACGGCTTGCCCATAGCAGTTAAGTGTCAGAGCAAGAATTCAAATACAGGCAGTCTGGCTCCAGAATCTCTGTTCTCAACTGCCCCTCAGTGAAGGTAGATGCAGTGGAGATTGGGAAACGTGAGTGGAGTATTAGTCTCCTATCACTACTGCAACAAATCACCATCAACTTTGTGGTGGTGATACATTACAAGTTTATTATCTTTTAATTCTGTAGGGCAGAAGTCAGAAATCTCTTTTGCTGAGTTACAATCAAGGTGTTGGCAGGCCTGTGTTCCTTCTGGAATTCTACAAAGAATTCGTTTTCTTGCACATTCCAGCTTCTGAAGTCTGTCTGGCCTCATCCCTTGGCTCAGGTCCCCATATCACATAGCCTGACCTCCCTTTGCTCCTGTTTTCACCTTCATTGCCTTTCCTCTCTCCGTGATCTAACTCTTATCCTCCTGCCTCCTTCTTATGACGACCTTTGTGATTACACTGGGTTTACCTTGATAATCTAGGATAATCTTCCCATCTCAAGATCCTTAACTTAATTACAACTGCAAGTTTCCTTTTCCATGCAAGGTAACATATTCACAGGTTCTAGAGGTTAAAATGTGGAACTCTTTGGGGAACCTTGTTCAGCCTACCACAGACAGGTTCAGGATATACCTTATTTTTTATTTGCTCTTTTAAAACAGATTCTTCTTCTTCTTCTTTTCTTTTTAGAAGACTTTATTTATTTATTTTAGGGAGAGAGATAAAGACAGAGAGAGAGAGAGAGAGGGAGAGAGAACACATATGGAGGGAGGGGCAGAGGGAGAAGGAGAGGGAGAGACTCTTAAGCAGGCTCTGTATACAGTGGGCTTGATCTCACATAGGTCTTGATCTCTGAAGATCCCTAGATCGTGACCTGAGTCAAAACCAAGAGTCGGATGCTTAACCAACTGAGCCACCCAGGCACCCTCAGGATATCCTTTTTTTTTTTAAAGATTTTTTTTTTTTTTTTAATTTGTAAGATAGAGAGAGTGCAGGAGCGAGCACAGGCAGACAGAGGCAGAGGGAGAAGCAGGCTCACTGCTGAGCAAGGAGCCTGATGTGGGACTCGATCCCAGGATGCTGGGATCATGACCTGAGCCGAAGGCAGCCACTTAACCAACTGAGCCACCCAGGCGTCCCTCAGGATACCCTTTAAAGGTAATGTCAACAAGCCATGGCTGACCAATTGGATGTGGTGAATGAGAGAAACATTTATAAATCAAGGATATCTCCTAAGTTGGTTTTTTTTTGTTGTTGTTGTTTTATTTTGTTTTTTGTTTTTTGTTTTTTTTTGGCTTAGGCAACTGTCTGGATGATGGTCCCGCTTATCAGAAAGAACAAAATACTGTGGGAGAACATACTTCTAGGGGTAAAATGAAGAATTCAGTTTTTTCCTTGATGAGATTGAGTTGCCAAGATCTCAAGTAGTTAGTTACATGATAGCCATCAGACATACAAATTTTGAATGTAGTGGAGGAGAAAAGGCTAGAGAAATGACTTTAGTTTGTTTGTTTGTTTTTTACTTAAAATCATAGAATGGGTTGAGTATTGGAAGAGAGTATTGTTAGAGAAGAAGAGAGATCCAAAGACTGCCTGTGGGGCACTTACCCTTAATAAACATTTAGAAGCTAAGTAGAGGAGCAGGAGTCAGCAAAGGAGACTAGGAAGAAATAGTTAAGAAGATTAAGGTGGGAACCAAGGAAAGGCAGTCATCCATAATTCAAGAGGAGAATGTGATGGAAACTGAGTGTCCACCACAATCCATTCTCTTCTTCTTCCATAGAATTAGAGTCATGCTCTTTCTCCAGCTTCCATCATGTAAGGTAAAAAGAGCACAGTAGGACATGGTAGAGAAACAGGAAAGACAGAAGGGGATCAGAGCCAAAGATGGACTGTTGCATGGGAGAGAAGTAATTACCTTTATTCTTTAAGACACACTATCATTAAGACTCTGTTCTTTAAGACACTGTATTTTTCAACTGTACCTTAGTTAATTCGGACACTGGCCTAAAAAGGTGAGTTTCTTCCTAATTAGATCGATATGCATAGCATTGGCTTAGTTGTTAGGCAGCAGGTTCTTTTGCATACTGGTAGGTAGATTTCTAACATACCCCCCTCAAAATAACCTGCCCTAATCCTTGGTACAGTGGATATTATGAGGTAGTACACCCTGCTTATTTTACTTTACATGACATGAGGCATTATGCAGATGTCATAAAGGTGACTAATCAGTTGACGTTCAGATTTACCAACAGGGAAATTATCTAGGTGGGCCTAAATTCATTTACCAACTAGAATACAATATTTATGTATGGTCATTTTGTCCTTTGCCTTACAGTATGCAGATAAAATGCTACTTTTCCAAACATTTCTACTCCAGAGTAGAATATTTTCTATAGCTGGTAGCAAAAGAAGAATTTCACAAGATTCTAGGGATGAGAAGGATTTAATACGCTGTTGCTAGCTTGAAGATGAGGAGAGATGTATGTGACAAGGGTTGCAGCTGGCCTGTAGAAGCCATAGAGAAAAAGAAACCCCAGTTCCACAACTTGTAAAGAATTGGATTTCCCCAACGAGTACATGAGCTTCAAAGCAGAATTCTTCCCCAGTCTCCAGATGAAAATCCAGTGCAGCTAATACCTGATGTCAACCTTATGAGATCCCAGGAATATCTGAATTTTCTGACTAACACCACCCTGTTTAATTATTGCATGTACCCCTTGCATTTCTGAAATAAACATGATTTGGTTATTAGATTAACATTTCTATACACTGGTGGACTTGATTTTTGAGTATTTTTGTGTTTATGATTATGAGGGATATTGGCCTGTAGTAGGCTTATAGTAAATTTTGAAATGGGATAGTGTGCGTCCTTTGACTTTGTTTTTTGTCAAAAGTGTTTTTGTAATTCTAGTTTTTGTGCCTTCCTGTATATATTCTATAATCAGCTTGACAATGTCTATGAAAAAAACCTGCTGAGATTTTGACTAGTATTGCACTGAATGTGTAGATTGATTAAAGAAGTCGTATCTTAATAATATTGACTCTTCCAATTTATGAACATGTTGTATTTCTCCATTTCTTTAGATATTTCTTGATTTCTTTGGACAGGGCTTTTACTTTTAAGCAGGCTGAACTTACATGTTTTAAAATAGATTTATACTTAAAAACTTTCCATTTTGGGTTGAATTGTAAATTATGTTTTTTTTAAACTTCAAATTCCTATGATAGATATGTATATAAATACCCAGGGGTGCCCGGGTGTCTCAGTTGGTTAAGTGACCAACTCTTGGTTTCAGCTCAGATTATGATCTCAGGGTCACGAGACTGAGCCCAGAATGGGGGCTCTGTGCTTAGCATGGTGTCTGTTTGGGATTCTTTCCTTCTTCCTCTCTCTCTCTCTCTGTATCCCCCCACCCCCATTCTTGTGTGCTCTCTCCTTCTTTCTCTCTCTCTAAAATCAAATAAATAAATAAATAAACAAAATCCTGAAAAAGAGAGATACACCCAAGTTTTGTATATTAACCATGTTTCCTGCAACCTTGGTGAACCTGCTTATTAGTTCTATTATCTCTTTTGTAGAATTTTTGAGCATTCTCTATGTGGATAATCATATCATGTGTGAATAAATATAGTTTTATATTTTTATTTTCCAATCTGTATGCATTTTATTTCTTTTTATTGTGTTATTGCACTGATTAGAACATCCACTGTGATGCAGAATATGTTTAGTGAGAGAGGATATCTTTGCCTTGTTCCTGATTTTTAAGAAGA
>ML108975.1:50690-70517 GCA_003697995.1 Taxidea taxus jeffersonii
TGACTTATAGTTTTCTTATAATGTCTTTGGTTTTGATATTATGGTAATGATGGCCTCATTAAATTGTTTGTGAAGTATTTCTTTCCATTCTATTTTCCAGTACAGATTGTGCAGAATTTGCACTATTTCTTACTCAGATGTTTGATAGAATTAACCAGTGAAATCATTCAAGCTTGGAGTTTTCTTTGTGTAAAAGGGTTTAACTACAAATTCAATTTCTGTAATAGACATAGAACTATTCTGGTTATTTATTTCTTTTTAAATAAGTTTTGGTAGTTTGTGTCTTTCAAAGACTGAGACCCTTATATATAAATTATTGAATTTTGAGGCATGGGATTATTTGTAGAATTGTTTTATTACTCTTTTATCTGTAGGATCAGGCATGATATGTCTTCTTTCACTCCTGATATAGGCAAATTGTAATTAGTGCTTTATCTGCATCCAAAAAAATGTTGTTATATCGTAGTTTAACTTTTTTTTTTCAGCTCAAAGCATTTAAAAATTTTTTTTCCAGACCTCCTACTTGAATCATGGGTGACTTCCAAATATTTTGGGAGTTTTTCGAGTCTCTTTTGGCTACTGATGACTAGTTTAATTCCTTTATAATCAGAAAACATACTTCATATTATTTCTATTATTTTGAGTTTGTTAATGTTTATTTTATGGCCCAGAATATAGTCAGTTTTACTAAATGTTCTGTGTACAATTGAAAAAAAAATGTTTTACTATTGTAAGTGCTGAGTTTTATACAGCTTCAAATCAAAAGTCCTTCTATAAGTTATGTTGCTCAGCATCTTGGTAGAGAGAGTTAAAAAGACAAAAAATGTATGTCTTTTGGTTAGAGCTATGGTTAGCGGAAGAAACAAATGTGGTTTGTAAGGGAACGATGTAATTTATGGAAAAAGAAAGATGCTCTTTTCAAAACAGGCTTCTCTAATAGCTGGAGTGTGACTTTGGCAGGTTTTGCCTACTCTCTGCCCAGATTATAGCTCTGTTTTTTCCCATAATGAGAGATACTTGACCTCAAGTTATTACTGAGTATTGCACAGGGTCTTGGGATGAAATTCTGACCTAAGGTGATGGTGACATTTAAGCAATGTCATCCATCACTGATTCTGGGTATCTGGGCTTCTCTATTATTGTCGCTGGTCTTCCAGGAGTCCAAGTTCCACTTAAAGGTCCACTTGGCTGAGTGTCTGTGATCACAGAACATCACAACAGGATCCCAAGTGAACCCCTGATCATGAAGCATCTCCCGCCTAGGGTACCCTGTGCGCCCAGAAATTGCAAGTCTTGCATCAAGTATTTCACTAACTTAGCAAAGCCCTCACTGCTTTAAAAACTAGCAGCATCTCTGAGCAGCAGACATTTTAGAGTGGAGCATCTGGGAAGCTGCAAGCAAAACAATCCATCTGTTTCCATTGTTATAGAAAGATAAACAGGACCAGACCCAAGACACTGTGGGAAAGAAGTTCTTGCCTGTCTGCTTATTGTTTGCTGCCTTTCTGGAGGAAGAGATGTCATGGATGTGTCAAATAGTGAGGACAAACCGGTGTGGAGTGCAACCGTCCCAAATATTTCCTGTGAAGAATAAAAATGGGGCTCCATCAGCATGGCAGAAAATGCTCATTCTTGCGTTCGTTCGTTCGCACATCTTTGCCCACTTTAGATCGATTTCAAGGACATCAAGAGGCTCCCATTTATCTTTGCATGCTGGCTTTTCGAACCTTCTGTATAAAATGTAGTAGCTTCCTTTTTGCTGTTGGGCTGGTTACGGATGTTTTCGGGATATGCTAGCTTTTCCATGAAAAACCGTATTAGGTTGACTAATAATAGATACATCTAATGCTTTTTTAGAGCCCTTGATATTTGCTTTTATTTGCTTGGAAATGACTGCTCCGGCTGGTTTTTTGGGCTGAATTAGCTGGAAATTTTGGCATGTTGATGGAATTGGAAATTGCCAAGCAATCTAAAAGAGCAAAATTATTTTTTTCTTCTGGGGTAAATCTTCTATCTAGGAGCCATCAGATAAGTAAGGTTATTGGTTCATATTGGACCTTTTAGGAAGGGAGAGTGTCTGTCTCTCTGTTAACTCTGCTGACTGCATATTGGCCAAGTCCAGATTGAAGTGCTATTAGTCATGTCTGACTGGAAAGCACATACTGTGTCCATGGCCTTCAAGGTGATGTATGGGCATTTGATATGCTCTTTGTTTCCCCTGACAATTCGCAGCACCTACTTTCCACCAAACATCAAATAATCAAGGATCCAGGGATCGGGAGGTGCCAGTTATCCAAGTGATGGATTTGTGTTAAACCGTAGGAGAAGCGGGACCTCATGAATCAGCCCGTGGAAGCATGCTTGTAGCTCTAGAGGCAGAGTCCCGACTGCCAACAAACCCACGTGCTCTTCCCCTCGCCTGAACAGCAAGGGGCTTGGGCAAATGCCTCATAAAACCCAGGGACAGCTCAAACTGAAGAGCTACAAGGGCTTAAAGGCTCTTTTGGTAATTTTCCCCCCTTTTGAACTCCATTCAACATTTGTGACCCCCTGCTTCTCCTGGCCAGAGATTTAGCAGAGATGAAAGCCAGTGGGTTTTCACCAGCAGGGTGATTAAATGAGGACTCAACTTAGGAAAACGGACAACCTCGCGTGCGCTTTCCCACACAACTGCTGGGCATTCGGCACTAAACTGGATGAGTACAAACGATGCAAAAAATATGACCGAGATCACCCTGGGCAAGCAGGGCTTCCTTTTAACGTGTGGAAAGGTTAGTAAGAAATAGTACGCTGGAGAGGAAACACTTCTCAAATAGACCCAGATGATCTGTCCTATGGTACTGAACCTTTTTTTTAATATACATCCATATATTTACTTATTTGTGGGGAATGCTAAAACCACAGAGTTCCTGTTTGCTCTGTTTCTTAGGGATAAAGTTATTCTGTGGTCAGAGACACCTAAGACCATTAGGCACGCATACTACGGATCTTAAGAAGGTCTATTTACCCGAGCTTCCAGGAAAAATATTGACAAGGCAGTAAAAATACTTTCCTTGATTACTCAACCTCGTATTTTAAACCTAAAATTACAGGAACTTTTCTCTTTTAGTCATTTATTTTTAGCTTCTCTATTTTTCCACCTTTTGGGGTTTTTTTGGCTCACCTTTTAAAACATGGTCTATTTATACTGACTCGGCAAATCGAGGAATAGCAAAGCCTTTACAGCGTTGTCACTGTTTCCCTCTGATGAGTTCTCAAGCTACTTCGGGATGAGTGAATCTCAGTTTCTGGATAAAGGACAGCTTATTACAGAGCTGAAAGAAAGTTCAAGTCCCTCAGGACTGTTTTCCAGGAGAGCTGCCACATTAGCTGTTTCTTCTTTCCCCATCTTTGACCAACGGTTGGAAATCATTACCAAACTGATGGGGGGGGGGGTGTGGAGTCTGATTTTATCAATAGAATGTAGAAGGATGTCGCCTGATTCAGTTATGGTGCTCCAGAAATAAGAGATCTAGACCGTTCTGTCTTCCCTGACAGCTCCCTACAATACTCCTCCCCCGTTATCCCCACCCATTATTCATTGTACTTTCTGAAAATGTGTTTGTTATTTGTGATTTTTCACCATGTTGGAAGCTATAGGAAGGCAGGAGGCTTTTCACTGCTTCCCTGACACACAGAGGAGGGCTGAGCACAGCTCTTCTCAATAAAATATATGAACACATGCTTTTATCACTGAATGAAGACTTTAGAGTTTCATTGGTTGAATTGCATTTTTGAATCTATTTATTAACTTACAATAGTCAATGCTTATTTCTAATTTCTAATTGACAGAGAGTTCTCTCTCCAAATCTAGAAGGTTTGATGGGGCCTTTCACAGCTGGAGAAAATGGCTCACAGAAACTCTCTTGGTAATGCTGAGTCCCACCTTTGAGTCCCTGCTGAAAATATGCAGATTATTTTCAAAGTGAATAAAATAAGGATGCCTGTATTATAAGCTTCTGTGGAGTCCTCTCAAGGGTTAAGTTCTGTTTTTTAACATTTCTGCCTGAGGCCCCCATGGTGTTCTTGCTCCTTCAACTGGCCCATTTATATTTTACATATCATTGTGCTTGTCCCCTTTCTATTCTGCCATAAAAGTACATACACTTGTCCCTAAGCAGCCTTGAGAACATACAGAGGACCTTGGCTGAGATAAAAGAATGACTGGGTCACCTGGCAATGAAATTCAGCTGCTCACTCCTGGAATGCCAAACTGTTCCTCAGGAGAGAAGGACAGCTAGTTGGGTGAGGAGGAAAAGTGTTGTTACTCAGCACTGAAAACCCCAAGGAAAGGCTTTTTGAAAAACAATTCAATGCCTCATCAGCCATTGGAGATGTAGGCACATCGTGGATTACTCACTGGAAACCTGTATTCCCCAAACCACAGAATCTTGACTTTAGAAGGGGCCAGAGAGCCTGTGTCACTTTCTTCTCAACAGGCAGCGTCTCATTGGACCTTCTCTCCTCACTGAAGCCTGGCTAAACTTGGAGAATGCCCAGCCTGGGCAACAGAATTAGGAAAGCAAATCTGCTGGTGCAAGAATTAAGCGCACACACAGAATGCATTGCAGTGATAGGCAAACACCTGTGTAGTCAACATTACTGCGGATATCTGTCCAGCTACTCTTATGTATAATAAGCATGATACAGAGTTGCCAATACTTAAATACTAATAAAGAACATTTACTGAGCATTTACTATGCAACACCCACTGTTCAAAGTACTCCAGAGCCTTTTCTTACTTCTAACAGCTGAGATGGATACCCTTATTATCTCCTGCATTTAACACAGAGGAAACGAAGATTCAGAGATGTTAATTTCTCTGTGGTCACCAGGATTTGAAACCAAAGAGATTTCTTCAAAGCCCTCTTGAGGACATTTCCAGTCCTGATGATGACTGAGGAGTTGTTTTCACAGCCTGTGAGCTACCTTACCAAAATGAGTCATTCTCATTCAGCTTCGAAGATTTGGCCACTCTTCTATTTTTGAATCCACAAATATTATAATTTCCATGTGAAACCTCAGAGGTCCCATTTCTGGCTCAGGAGAGGGTTAACACATTTCACCCAAGAGTCTCCCAGTACTGGGCTTCATTCATTTTCCAAAATATAGCATGTTCTGTTTATTAGTCTGCTCCACATCGTTAAACGAAACTCACACACCAAGTTCGCTGAACCCTAGCCATGTGGTGTTGCAGTGACCTTGACCTCATTTCCCCCTCAAACTCTTGGTATTGATAAATTCCCCGAACCCAAAGTTCTGTAGTTGAGACTAAAATAAATGGGGGTGTTTCAGTGGTATGTTTCCACAAGGAATCAAGTGCTCTTCTGATATGTCTCTTGACATCCATTCACCAAGCATCAAAAAAAAAAAAAAGTTTCCAGGAGAAAACAATTGGGGTTTTTTAAACAGCCAAATTTATTTGACATGCACATAGAAGCTGCATATAGCCTATGACTTGAAGAATACTGGGATGAGCCTTCATCCGAATGCATCTCCTTCTTGCCTCACCCTGATTCCATTAGAGCTTCATGTTTTTGAGATCATTTGGATCTTCTTTGAGAATTCAAATATAAACATATATCTCTTGGAGAGGTAACACAGGAAGCTGCTGTCAATCTTTAACATCATTTTGTGATTCAGTTAATTAATCCTAAAGGATTTGGGTTATAGAATCAGTAAGGTTTCATAGGGAGAGAGAAGGGGGAAAGGAAAAGATATCTTTAGCTCAAAGGAACCAAGCTGATGAAAGACACCTGGCAGAGTTGGCCACTGGAGACTCAAGACTGTGCTTGAGGAGGGCTTAAAGAAAGGGGTCTTAATACACTGGCTTTGGACCCCTCCCTGTAGGCTTCCATGTACTCCTAGTTTCAACCTTCCGCATTCCTATTTAAGTAATGACTTTCAACATATGCCAGTAGGAAACTGGGCCTGGAACTTTATTTAGTTTAAAGACAAAGTAGATGAAAGGACTATGGCTCCAGAAAAGAAACTAGAAATGCTTATGATATAGCAGATAGGAAGCACTAATTTCTATGGAATGACTAGATAACCATAACGGAATAATCAGTGGAATAAGAAAGAACTCTCCATCTTCCAACAGGTCCTGCCCTAATTTATATAAGCAGCTATTTGTCTAATTTATTTTCTCTGTTTCTAAGCCTTTCAAAAAGGAAAAGATTATGATCTCGCTCAGGAAATATAAACGGAAGTTCCTCTTAGATTCAGAGGAAAGGCCGGTTGATCTTCAAAGTATTCTATTATTTCTAAGATCCAGATAAATGGGAGCCCTTGATAAACATATGGTTTTCTTGCCAGGCCTGCAGGTTCAGGCACTGGGTGGTTTCTTGACCTGTGTGTCGGGGGGATGGTTTGAGTTTGGTATAGGTAGCATAAAAAGTGCCTGGCACATAGATTCGTGATGCTTGTTATCTGAATGAATGAATACATGAACAACGAAGTCCCTTATTTGGTGGTCTACATCTTTGAGGCTAATTGACCTTGAACTTAATTATTTATAATGAGTGGAAGAAATGAATGGCAGAGTGCAGTGGGTTATTGTAAAGATGGCTACAGTTATTCCCACCCTTTCCCATGACTGGCATTCTCCCCATCAAGAGATGGAGTCTGATTCCCCATCTCTCTCTTTTTTTTTTTTTTTTTTAAGATTTTAGTTATTTAGTTGACAGAGATCACAAGTAGACAGAGAGGCAGGCAGAGAGAGAAAGGGGAAGCAGGCTCCCTGCCAAGCAGAGAGCCCGATGAGGGGCTTGATCCCAGGACCCTGGGATCATGACCTGAGCTGAAGGCAGAGGCTTTAACCCACTGAGCCACCCAGGTGCCCCATGATTCCCCATCTCTTGAAGGCCATTGGTAATGGCCTTCAGAATGAAGTGGAAGTGATTTTCTGGGACTATCAAGGCCAGACTTTGGGAAAACTTACAACTTCTGTTTTCACCCTTTTGGCATCTAGATGTCACTGAAAGGAATTCAGGTTAGAGCAGGGAATGTTGGGAAACCACATGGAAAGAGAGAAGCCCAGTGATCCCCCATCCATTCCAGCTGCCCCAGCTGGTGCCAAATATGTTAGTGCAGCCTTCTTGGGCATGCCAACCTTCGCTGAGCTCCTAGTTACATGCAGTCACATAGGAGACCCCAAGTGACACCACGGGGAGAAGGACAGCCCAACAGAATCCAACCAATATACCAAATCACGAAGAATAATAAGACATAGATGCATTAAATCCTAAGTTTTATTAAGCAGCAAGAAACAACTGAAACACAGAGTAAGGCAACCTTGCCAAGCTCACAAGCCCCTGTATCTATACAAAGGGAGATTTTAGTGGTGTGTCCCGTAATGTGTGCCCTTTGTCCCTGTTGCAGTTTTTCTCCATGAAGACCAAATGGCTGCAAGTGACACCAGGGGTTGGAGAAAACTTTAATGGTTTAGATAACTGGACTCCTGGAGTGGAAGGGTCCCGAGAAGACATGGGAAAAGTGACAGAAGTCATTTATAATAGTAGACTGACCACATGTTTAGCTCTAAGAGGATCCAGGAAAACTAGCCACAGATACCCATTAAACAGAGTAAAAAATAATATTACATTATGTGCATATCACTTATACTTATAAAGGCTTTGAGGTGCCTTGTTTCATTTGATATTCATTTCAACCTTCTGGGAGAGAGATTTTTTAAAAAATAAATTCAGTTTTATCAAGATATACTTTATCTAAAATAAAATTCTCACATTTTATGTATGAGTCAAAGACTTTTCATGTATATACCAACATAACCTCCACCCAAATGAAGATATAGAACATTTTTATTTTCCCAGAAAGATTCCTTCTTGCCTTTGGTAATTTTTTTTAAATTTCAGCTTTATGGCTATATAATTAGCATCTGAAATTGTAAGTTATTTAAAGTGTGGTGATTTGATATTTGAATACATTGTGAAAGAGTTCTAATAATAAATCTAATAATAATCTAATAAATACCTCTATCAACCGATATATTCCCCCCCCCTCTTTTTTGGTGAGAACATTTAATTCTACTCTCTTGGTGAATTTCAATTATACAATACAATGTTATCAGCTGTCACCACCTTGTTTTGCATTAGATAGTCAGATTTTATTCATCTTGGATCTAAAAGTTTGTAAATTCTCATGCTTTTTTCATTCAGCACCCTCTACACCATGCAACTCAGGCAGCCCCTGATTGAGTTTCTATCAGTTTTGCCTTTTCTAGCATTGCATGAAGTGAAATGATACACCATGCCCTCTTTTGCATATAGTTTCTTTCATTTGACATAATGAACATAAGATTCGTCAGTGTCAGCACATCTGTTAGCATTTCTTTTGAGAAAGGGCTCCTTTCCCCCATTTTACTGAGGAGAGAACTCAAATTCAAAGAGGTGGTGATTTTGTTAATGACTCAGCTCACAAGTCACCACCCGGGACTCCCACATGGATCTTATGAATCCTCGATTCCTTACCATGATAGAGAACACTCCCTCCCACTTTGCTAGATACTAACTACAGTTAATATCACCTGGAATTTTCTTTTTTTTCCTTTCTTCTTCTTCTTCTTCTCCTTCTCCTTCTCCTTCTCCTTCTCCTTCTCCTTCTCCTTCTCCTTCTCCTCCTTCTTCTTCTTCTTCTTCTTCTTCTTCTTCTTCTTCTTCTTCTTCTTCTCCTTCTCCTTTTCCTCCTCCTCCTCCTCCTCCTTCTTCTCTCTCTCTCTCTCTCTTTTTAGAATGGACAATTTTTTTTTTTTTAAGATTTTATTGATTTATGTGAGAGACAGAGAGAAAGAGAGAGCATGAGTGAGAGGTGGTGGAGAGATGGAGAGGGAGAAGCAAACACCGGGCTTGAGCGTGGAAACCAACATGGGGCTCCATCCCATGACCTTGAGATCATGACCTGATCCAAAATCAAGAGTTGGAGACTTAACTGACTGAGCACCAAGACTCCCCTTCACCTGGAATTTTCGACTAGAAATAAGGAAGAGGGTAAAACCATTTCTATTGTTAAAAGCTGTGGGGTTTGAAGCCCAGGACTAGCCAGGGGCCATGTTTCTGGCACTATGGAAGAAATTTGAGCTAAAAGAGGAAAAAGCTATGGGACACCTGGGTGGCTCAGTTGGTTAAACGGCTGCCTTCGGCTCGGGTCATGATCCCAGCGTCCTGGGATCGAGTCCCACATCGGGCTCCTTGCTCAGTAGGGAGCCTGCTTCTCCCTCTGCCTCTGCCTGCCACTCTGTCTGCCTGTGCTTGCTCCCACTCTCTCTCTCTCTCTCTCTGACAAATAAATAAAATCTTTTTAGAAAAAAAAATAATAAAAGAGGAAAAAGCTAACATGCAGAGAAAAAGCTCTGATTCCAGGTGTTTTTGAGGGCCAGCAGCATCTTTGTTCTTCCAATATATTGGTTATTTAACCTTTCCTTTATAACTTGAGATATTTCAGTATCAACCAATCAGTTCCCTGTAAGTTAATTTGAGTTAGGTTTCTGTTACTTGCAATCAAAAGAACCCTGAGTCACACATCATGCTTATAAGGATTTAATTGGAATTAATCATTTGCATAATATTGCCACATCTTTTAAAAAGCCTGCAGTTTTCTTAGTAAGTCTAGTTAAATATATTGCATCTGTATTGTGCCAAGAAGAATGACAGCACTGTATTTACCTTTTCAAACAATCTTTGTTTCCATTTGGCATATATAGAGTTTGAAATATTAACAGTGCATCCCAGGAGAAAAACAGCTCTGTAAGGTCTATGGGTGATAAAATATACAAATACTATGTGTTCAAGATCAGCACATTCTATTCATTTTTCTTCCTGCTGGGAGTTTCTCATTTTTATGGAAAATGACCTGGCCCACTATAATAACTGTGAGTGAAATTGCTGGGGGATACTTTCCCTGATTCTCATATCATATGCAGGTAGTGAATAAATCTTGTGTGTTTTAGGATCCCGTTTTCAGAAGCAGAATGCTTGCCTGTGAAAGGGACTGGAGGCAGTTGATCTCCATTAGGTAGAACATATACCAATAGCAAAAATAAGTCCTTCTTACTGCATGCAAAGAAATTCTCCTTTTTTGAGGACGAGTACCCAAGAATGTATCAGTGCCCCCAAGATAATTCTATGAGCAATAGAAATTAACCCTTGGTTGAGTTTCTCTTTGCTTTCATGATTCTAACTTTCCTTTCTGATTTTTGTCTATCCTTTGTTGATCTGCTTTTTCCTTCTATTCTGTTTCCCTTTTCTCTTCCTTCTCATTTCCCCAGGGCTTAATGAGTGGAGAGCTAAGTCTCCATTTCTCCTCATTATGCTTATTTGTGAACTGGAGAGAGTGACCTTGCCACCCATTCCCCTACATGGGGAGCATTTAGCAGTTTCCAGTTTGGACTTCCATGCTCCAACATGTCAGGATGCTCAAAGGGTAAATGCATGAGAAACAGAGGATAATTGAATTATAGATTTCTATTGTGTTCAAGATGTTAGCTCTTGCACACATGTAGCAATTCTTGATTGCTTAAGAGGTCCCTGGTGTGTTTTTGGCAAGTGAAGACCTTTACATGTGCCTGGCGCTGGTCCAGGTGACATGCACAGCTCTGGGATTACTTAACTACTCATCTGCCTGCATTTTCTTCCAATTCCTTAGAAAGAAAACTGAAAACAAGGAGAGAGAAAGAAAAGGGGTGTTGACCTTGATGACCAAAAAAATTCCTTTTAGATAAATTCCAAGATAAACTTCAAGATAAGACACTCCTCAATGGAATACTTGCAGAAAATAAGATCCAGCACAGGAGTTCTCCAAAAACAAAACAGATGATTTTAACTCTTGAAACGTGTGTGTACGTTCATATGTGTGCATGCTTGATTTCATCTTGTGAGCTTAATGGTAATCTTGAATGACTTTCAGACCTGCCTAGGATGAAGAACAAATAAAAAATAATGCAGGAGGGAGATTGCTTTAAATGTGTAATATACTGATCTGACATAGAAAGCACCTGTGAGGCAAAAAAAAAATGAAAAAACTGGCTGAAAAAAACTTAAAAACTATTACTGTTTTTAACAATTGTTTTTGAGAAATGTAAATTACCATGCTTAGTGTTAATTACATATAGCCAAGATGAGAATTCAGAGTTCCAAATAGAAAAATGAGGGGAGAACAGGAAGTACCTTAAGAATGCTAGGAAGCCACATGGATCTGTATCTTTGGGGATCCAAGTTTCTTGTGTCTTCTCAGCAGGAAACAGGTCTGCCTTCAGTCTTTTGGAGGTCTCCAATGAACAGCTGCATCCATCCCAGGTGCTGGAAAGCAGAACAAGCATCATGCTCATTCGACTTAGGGCTTGCTGTTCCCTTTGCTCCGTAAGGAGTGGTTCCCTTTCTCCTTCTCTGTAAGATCACCTATCAAGTACAGCATCCTGCACGTCAAATTCTAAACAGAAAAGGATCAAGAACAGTTATGGAACTTGGGGATTATGGGATGGATGGTTCCCTGAAGTAGAGAAAGAAAACTATCTTGATCTTTCTCCTGGTTTAGACTTAGCACCCCAATCATCTGAGCCGTGGTCACGCATGGTCTTAGAGTGGATAGAATATTTCAAATCCGGATGGTCCATGGACTATTCGAAGGAGAAGAAGGGAATGAAGGTGAAGGTGCTTGAGTCATTTACAACTTTGTGTGAGCTACTTTAATGGGTATGTTTTCCCCCAAACACTCAGCTGATTGACACTGAAGAAATAGGAGAGAGATTAGAAATTAGAGAGAATGGCTCCCGGTGGGAGACATGATTTTGATCATGGAGCCCTTCAGTGGTTGAAGGTGTTAAGTGGGTTACTGGAAGGTTCAGGTAAAGGCTTGGAGCATGTACAGATCAGGGAAATGAAGAGGCCATTGAATTGTCAAAAAGGTGGCAGAGGAAGAGAAAACAAAAAGTAAAGCACGAGAGAAGGTCAACAAAGAAGGTGAATAATGGCCCATCAAAATCCGCTGGGATTGCTCTTGCTCTGCTGTTATTCCTGCGGTGGTTATTATACAATTGCTCTCTGTTTCACATAAATTCTTGTTTTGCTCTTTCCTCTATAGTGGACACTCTAAGGGCTGGGCCACGTGCTGTATGACACTGGTCTTCTGCCATCATCTCCTTCAACCCAGGGCCAGGGGCACAATGAGTACTAAGCAATACTTATTAAGAGTTTGACCAGAGATGGCTAAAGGACCACCTTGCAAAGTAAAAAAAACTTGGAACGCATCAGTCGTACATGTTGAAGAAACCCTTGTTTCTCCTTCACCCTATTTTTCAAGGGAATTTTTCCTCAATGCCAATTTGCTCTTAGAAATGTTAAAAAGAGAAACAAAGAGGTAAAACAAATTCTCTTTCTCTCATCTTCAGAGACTCCAGAATTTGTTGTTAGTAGAGCTCTTTCGGTCTAATGACTCCTTAGAGCCACCTTGCCCTCCCACCTCCTTGCAGACTCTTTCTTTGTGAACCTTTGCCACTGAGGAGAAACATAAGCTCATGAGGCACCCACAGGACCAAGGAGGAAACTGCCAAAAGTGGATATCAGGCAGGGGATTCTGGGGCCACTCTGTGCTCTGCTTGCCATGTTTTATAAGCCACATGATACTGGTCTCAACTTGATGGAAATGAAGGCTTAGTTCAGTGCGATAAGGTTCTGAAAACATCACTTCTGACAAATACTGGAAATTAAGTTTAACACTTAGAAGAGTATTGAAGCACCAGATCTGGGCAAATAAAGAACAGTAGAAGCCGCCCCTCAACTTGATAGTTATATGAGCCTTTCTCATCAGCTACCAAAAATTTTATGGAGCAGCCAACTTTCCTGGTGGGGGGAGCGACAGACTGGAGGGCACCAAGTACAAGTTTATGGGAGCCATAGAGAAAAGGGGTGCTGGAGTTTTTTCTTTCTCTTTTTCCCTCCACCTCCCCTTTTTGTTTAGCTTAGCTCGTTCTGAAGTGTACCATAGAAAAGGCCTTGATTATCAAATGTAATATTCACGTAAGATTGTGCTGTTCAGCCTCATATTGGGGAGTATACAGGGCTTCAGTGTTCCTTAATAAATTACCTCTTCGTGTAGCAATTAACCCCCTTCTGTGAAGGTTCAGTGTTTCCTTGGGCCTGTGCCAGAGCTAACAGCTATGGCTTAGCGTTCTTTTTAATGGGCTGCAATTACTGCTGAGAGCAGGGAAACATAAAATATTAACACTTAAGCATCTTTTACACTTCTTTGAACGTTAGATTATGTTGAAAATATAACTGACTTTTCATTCTTAAACCTGATATTTGCTTAGAATTCCACAGGACCCATGAAAATGTTTCGGTAAGTGGTTTCTGTTGATTTATTAACTCTCGTGAAAGCTTAATGGAAATCCCTTGCCACCAAATATTGAATATGTTTTATGCATGCTTACAAAAGACTTGTTTACCAATTCAACGGCTTTCCCACATTTTACAAAAGATAAATGATTCAGCACACAGCTTGATGGGAGTCCCATTTTTCTTCTTCTATGACATCTGTTGGGGAAGGAGAGGACTGAAGCTTCCAACCCCCAAACAACTGTGTTGACTAGGTCTCTCCATTACAAATCTGGTCACTATTATCTTTGCTCAGGTTACTTTGCCTTCTTTGGGTGTTGCCTGTTGATATGAAGACCTCATGAGCTAAATGATGTGGGAATTTTGGTAATCTCTACATTACTTATTATTCTCTGCATAATAAGTATATGTAGAATGCAATCTCTCTCTCTCTCTCCATGGCACATGTATTACATACATATATTACATGCACTATATGTATATAGCATATACATAGTATATATAGTGTGTATATAACATTTACAGTGTGCATCTATATATATTTATGTATAGAGAATAGATAATAATAAGTAATGTACATATATATATAACATATATTATACATATGTCTGCCTCATAAAACCACAAGGTAATAGAGCTAAGAGAGCTACAACTAATTACAGGAGGTTATAGGAACTCATTCCATGGTTTCAGATAATTAAGTCTAAATCCATTAAGATCAATCTATTTTCTCCTTTGCCATCTCCAAAATGGCTGTCATATAGGCTTTTAATTATAGAAGTAATTTAGGTACTTTTAATGATGGGAGTGTATACCACACTATCAAATAAATAATTTTTATAAATGATCACATGATAATTTCTAATAAACTAAATATATTTAATTCTGTGGTATCTGCTTTTTATGTTTCTTTTTTTTTTTAATTTTTGAATCTATCCTCAAGGACCTGCATCATTAGCTGTATGTAGATTGACTGATATCAAGCTTTCCTCTTGTTCTAAACATTATTTTGTGGGGGCACCTGACTGGCTCATTCGGTAGAGCATGTGATTCTTGACCTCAGGGTCTTGAGTTCATGCCTCAGGTGTGTCGTACAGCTTATTTAAAAAAGAAAAAAAAAGGAAAATGGGGCACTGGGTGGCTCAGTGGGTTAAAGCCTCTGCTTTCGGCTCAGGTCATGATCCCAGGGTCCTGAGATTGAGTCCCCCATCGGGCTCTCTGCTCAGCAGGGAACCTGCTTTCCACCCCCCGCCTTCTCTGCCTGCCTCTCTGCCTACTTGTGATCTCTGTCAATAAATATATAAAATCTTTAAAAAAAGAAAAGAAAAGATTATTTTGTGTACTAATATTGCTTCTGAAGTACTTTCCAATGTTTAGTTACTCTGACCACTAAGACAGTCTTTCTTATGAACTACCCAATTATTTTTTCGTTTAACATAAGTCTATATCTTCTTAATTGTTGTTTAATACATCTGAAAGTAAAAAAGAAAATTATGTTGGCTTTCTCCCTTTGTAAACATGAGATTCAAGTATTGCTTAAAATTCAAATACATCTATTTTTTTTCTTACTTGCAGTTGTGACAATCTTTTAGAATGTCCTCAGTGAAATAGGATTATTTCAGTTCTCCAACGCAGAGGTTGGCAAACTATGGACCAGGATCCAGGTCTACTCTTGCCTGTTTTTATAAATAAAGTTTTTTTTATTTTTTTTAAAATTTATTTGACAGAGAGAGATCACAAGTAGGCAGAGAGGCAGGCAGAGTGAGAGGAGGAAGCAGAATCCTGGCAGAGCAGAGAGCCCGATGCGGGGCTCGATCCCAGGACTCTGAGACCATGACCTGAGCCGAAGGCAGAGGCTTAACCCACTGAGCCACCCAGGGGCCCCTATAAATAAAGTTTTAATAGAAACAGTCACACTCATTCATTTACGCATCATCTGTTGCTGCTTTTGCACTCCAAAGGCAGAGCTGAATAATTTCGATAGAGACTCTATGACCTACAAAGCTGAAAATAGTTACTACATAGCCTTTACAGAAAAAGTCTGCAAACCCCTGCACATGGATGGAAATTTAGCACTATTAATTATGCTGCTATGAAAACAAGCATTCACATGTAGTATTGTACACTATGTTGATAAATGTATCCAAAGGACAGTTTCAAAATCCTTTTTAACATTTCATATAAACATGCTTACATTTAATTGCTTGTTTCTAAGATAATTCTCTCTAGACCTGTAATCTGCCAAAATTTCCTCAACTTCAGAGTTCTTTTGTCTTTAATTTGAGTTGCAGAAATATCGAAGCTTACACATGGTTAAAACATGGCTTGGGGGGGCTGACAAGACATGATTCAGAAGAAAGTATGTCACTTCATGGCTGTTAGCACCTGCTATGTACCCAGAGAAGAGTATAATACCTTGGGTATGTCACTTAAATTTTTGGAGCCTTCTTTTCATCTATAAGATGGAGCTACTGAGACTATCCATCTCATATGTTTAACTTGAAGATTAAATGAAAGACATTAACAGTGTATTCGTGGATTATGGCCGGAGCACATGGTGTAGACCCCATAAATAAGGCTTTTTTATGATAGCCAAAGTAAATGTACAATAAAAAATAACAATTATAATAATAGAGTAGTTACCTCCATTATTCACTTTATATGTTACATATAGCCCTGAGTCTTGTTCCGAAATCAGTGACTCTGACTACTTCCTTGACTTGTAATAGAGCTCTACAGTTCATTCTGAACCATAATGGTATGATGTGAGGCAAAACAGAACTCCTAGTTTATTTATGTTTCTTAATTAACCTCCCTCATTGAATCTCTCTGTCTCCAAGCACAGTTAAAATGTTATGTGTTTCTCTAACACGCCAAACAATTCTGTGTCCTAAACATCCAAGAATCTCAAAGCAATGAAATGATTAAGGAAGGGGAAAATCCCAGGGGTGCCCAATGGTGATATGGAAACGGGAGAGCTTATCAAGAATGTTCACATTCATGATGATTTGTGGGAATTCCTATGCACCAATCCTTGTGCTGGCCATGCCATGCTGCCTAAATGTTGTCAGGGAATTCTTACTCATCCAGCAATTTGGGGTGTTTTTACACACTCTTACACATAGTTGCCGTAGTATTTGAAGTTTCACCATTAGAGAGACATTTGAGAGTCTCTTTCTACTCTCTACAAAATAGGCAAATAATTCCTTCATGTAGCAAAACGTTTGCCCCAGTGAAAAATAGTTTCTTCTTCCTCTGACATTTGCATTTTGCTTGCCACTCTTTCATAGCATGTTATAGTTATTTGCATATTAATCAATCAATTTCCCATTCCTTCATCATATTTGTTGAGGGAACTGTGTGCAAACGGGATAAACATACTTAAATCTCTGTCTGCCTCAGATGTGTGCTTGCACACAGGCATTTTTCAGGACTGTTACCAAAATGAAAACTCTTTCTTTCTTCCCACAAGACTTTCTTTCTTTTTTTTTTTTTAAGATTTTATTTATTTATTTGACAGACAGAGATCACAAGTAGGCAGAGAGGCAAGCAGAGAGAGAGAGAGGAGGAAGCAGGCTCCCTGATGAGCAGAGAGCCCGATGTGGGGCTCGATCCCAGGACCCTAAGATCATGACCTGAGCCGAGGCTTAACCCACTGAGCCACCCAGGTGCCCCAAGACTTTTATTTCTTAAAAATTGTTCCTTGTAAGAATTCTATTACCAGTGAATAAAAGCTGTAAAATATTGATCAAATAATCCCTTCTGCTATGGAATGAATATTTGTGTTCTTCTTCTAAAATTCATAGGTTGAAACTTTAATCCCCAGTGTGTTGGTATTTGGAGGTAGGGTTTTGGGGGAGGTAATTAGGGTTAGTTAGTCATGACAGTGGGACCTGCATGATGGAATTAATGCCTTTAGAAAAGAGAAAGAGACAAGGTCTTTCTCTCTCCACTGCCTGAAGAGGCAGCAAGGAGGCATTCACAGGCAAACCAGGAAGAAGACTGTCATCAGGAGCTAAATCTGCTGGCACCTTGATCTTGGCTTTCCTAGTGTTTGAAACCATGGGAAATGAATGTCTGTTGCTTAAGCTTATTGCATTTTGTTATAGCAGCTCAAGCCGACCAAGCCTATTATATTTTCTTTACAGCAGCTTGAACTAAGACACTTTCCTATTGAATATTCACTGTTGGCAGATACCATTGTTGATTGGCTAATGCCCTGCCTCTCTCCAACCCCTTTCTCTCTTGCCTATTTCCACTTACAGAATCTGCCAAAAATATTCAAACTTCTTTGCAGCCTGGCATAGCCCTGGGGCAGATCTGGGCAGTAGGATATAAGATGAGTCTACTGGGACTGCTAAGAAAGCATTCAGTTTTTTGGATAGATGTCACTGATGCAGCCTTTCCCCTCCTTCCTGGCTCAAATGGAGAGCTGATGGCAGCTAGCACACTTCTAAGATGGCGCTCCTCTACCTTAAGGATGGTGAATGGACAGAGGGAGCCTGGATCTTTGAGGACATTCCCAAGCTACTGAGCCCACTTCGGTGGACAGACAGTTACCTCAAACTTCATGTTAGATCAGACAGTGAACCTCTCTTAATTTGTTTCAACCATGTCAGTATATTTAACACTGCTTGCAAACAAATGTAGTCCTACCCATTAAGCAGATTATTAAAACACCCAGCAAGATTTCTCTAGAGTACTGTTAGAAATATGATTAAAAATCATACTGCCCTATAACCAATTTATATAAAAAGTAAGTAAAATGACAAGGTGTTTCAGAACAAGGATTTAGTGTTAGGTCCCAGTCCCACACCCTGTGTGTTCACTTAGGCAAATGATTTTACCTTTCCTGGCCTCAGTTTCTGTGTCTGTAAATTGGGTGAGATTATGTAATAAAAAGACTATGAGAATTAAGTGTTTAAAGTGCATGAAAAGCACTTACTTGGCACATGGTAAGTGCATAATAAAGTTGAGATGTTTTCGTATTTATAATTTTATAGATGAAGGCATGCTAAAGACTTAATTCATTTCTTAAGCCTGCACTTGACAATTTTCTAATAGTTCAAACTTCGGGATACCATACTGTCCTGCTTCAGTTTGACCAGTAAGTGAACTCACTTCTACTTACTACTTCTTCCAAAAGAGATGGGTAAGAGCATCATCTTATTGTTACTTCTGGAAGTCTGATGTAATTCCATTAGTTCTAAACTGAAGATTCATTAGAGTTTGGTTCATTGGAATTAATATCTCAATTGCTAAAGTTAATTTGAATCATCCCTTCCACTCACAGAATACTGCTTATTTCTCTTGCCCACTTAAGGTTTAAATATTTTATTTGTCCCATTTCAGATTTCAAAGAAAAATCCTTAACCGGTTGTCTTCTCTCTCTCTCTCTCTCTCTCTCTCTCTTTCTTTCTCTCTCTCTCCCTCTCTCTCTTTCCCTTCAGTTTGAAAGAGGTCTTATTCTTGGTTACTTTAGCTGAACCAGGAGACACCACATGGAAGAAAGGTATGATTTATATGAGAAAGAATGGAAGTAAAAATCACACCCTACTTAGGGGAAGAGACTGGGACTGAGTCAAAATAGTTAGAGATGAAAGCTTAGCAACTTTGCACATTTTAAGTGCTGCCTGGAATTCTGACTGATGGGATATTCTGGAAGTCAGGAAGGAAGGCTTAAACAAGCAAGTGCGCTAAGAGGAACCCTGAAGTTGCTTCAGTTCACTGAAGTTGAGGCTGTTTGAGTCTCTGGGCAGGAACTAGCAATTATTTTCAAGGAGTGTGGGAGTAGAAGTAACCAGGGGGTTTCTGAGGCCCATAATGGTCTTCTGTGGTGTGCGCTGAGAATCGAATGTTATACCACAAGATTACAGGCTCTTCATCTCCTCTGACCAGGGTAAATTCTCATCCACACTCCAGCCTCAATGTGTCATCCCCGCTGGAGTCTGCGGAGGGGGACCTCATCTCACAGCCTGGGCCCTGATATCAATAAGATGGTATTAGCCATCGTCTTAGAGGTCAGATGATTCCACGGCTCTCAGGGAGGTATACACGGGATGCCTTGATCGTCTAGAGTCTCTCTCTCTCAGGTGCCTCAAAGTGTATGGGATTAATTAGCCAAAGCCGATGATAAACCCCTGAGTCTCCATCTATGAGAAGAAATTATAAAGCATCCAGGAAAGATAAAAAATAAAAAAAAATAGCAAAGTACATTCTTTTTGGGCCGATCAAGTATTTTCAGATGTTTTTTATTAGTAACAAAAGCCAAGCTATCGGAATGTGTCTTCTCTGATAGAGCAAACTCTTTGAGGACAGCCTTCCTCAAGACCGACCTATTGTGCCTTGGCAAACACTGTGCCCAGGATGGTATTGATGTTTTCTACTGTGAAGAATGAGAGGCAGAAAAATGCTCAAGTTACTGGGAAGACCCCTCCAT
>RCUC01158547.1:0-27559 GCA_003697995.1 Taxidea taxus jeffersonii
ATTTATTTATTTATTTATTTACTCTGGATTTATATAAAACCTTTTGACCATGGCTAGAGACTTTGGAAAGCATTCTGGACTAAACTCGAAGACTATTTCACATCTAGCAGTAAGGACACAGATGTGTGATTTTTCTTGGCAGGAGGAGCATCATGATCCTTGCCTTCTTTGGGGCCTGACAGAGTCTCCTAGAAAGACACAGAACTAAGAAACTTGAACTAAGCCAGAACTAAGAAACTTGACGGAGAGGCACTTGCTGTATACTGCAGCAGTTTTTTGGTTTATAGACTGGTTTAATCAGAAAAACTATTACTTTGAAGGCGTCACAATTAAAAATGAAGTCATAGAATAAATTCAAGAAAGGACTTCTGGGGATCACTGGTTTGTTTTGTTTTCCTCATGTGCTAGGTATGATATATAATGCCTAAAAAGAATAGGTATCCATTTACAAAAGAATGAAGTTGAACATTCCCACCCCCCCCCACCCAACATTACTCTATATACAAAATTAACTCAGAGGATCAAAGACATATGAAGAGCTAAAACTATAAAACTCAACAGAGTAGATCTTCATTACCTTGGATTAGACAGTAGTTTCTTAGATACAACAAATCAGCACAAGCAACCAAAAAGGAAAAAGATAAAATGGACTTAGTCAAAATTTAAAACTTCGGGGTGCCTGGGTGGCTCGGTGGGTTAAGCCTCTGCCTTTGGCTCAGGTCATGATCTCAGGGTCCTGGGATCCAGCCCCGCATCAGGCTCTCTGCTCAGCAGGAAGCCTGCCCCCGCCACCTCCGCCTGCCTCTTTGCCTACTTGTGATCTCTATCAAATAAATAAATAAAGTCTTAAAAATTTTTTTTAAACTTTTGTGCTTCAAAAGTCACCATCATTGGGCTGCCTGGGTGGCTTAGTTGGTTGGGTGTCTAACTCTTGATTTTGGCTCAGGTCATGATCTAGGGGTCTTGGGAGTGAGCTCCAAGCTCAGTGAGGAGTCTGCTTGATATTCTCTCTCAAAAACTAAATAACTATTTTATTAAAAAGAAAAAAAAAGGCACTGTCACGGATAATGAAAATTACGTAAGTGTTCACTCATTGCATTGTTGGCTACCAGACAGCTAACATGACAAAATGCAACTCAGTTTTTTTTTTTTTTTCAGCTTTCATTTACTTGAGAGAGAGAGCACACATGTGGGAGCAAGCACAAGTGGTTGGGAGGAAGAGGCAGAGGGAGAGGTAGACCGCCCCACCCCCGCCACTGAACAGGGAGCCTGGTATGAGGCTTGATCCCTGGACCCTAGGTCAGCCTGAGCTGAAGGCAAACGCTTAACCAACTGAGCCACCCAGTTGCCCCAAAATGCAACTCAATTTTAATAATTGACTTTTTTTTTTTAAGATTTCATTTATTTATTTGACAGAGATCACAAGCAGGCAGAGAGAGGAAAGCAGGCTCCCTGGTGAGCAGAGAGCTGGATGCTGGGCTCCATCCCAGGGCCCTGAGATCGCAGAGGTTTAACCCACTGAGCCACCCAGGCGCCTCTTTAATAATTGATTCTTAGCCTGCTATCTATATATACATCTTTCCCTGTTTTCTTTTTTAAGATTTTATTTGTTATTTGAGATTGAGAGAGTGTGAGCAGAAGGGGGCTGAGAGCAGAGGGACAGGGACAAGCAGATCACACTGAGCATGGAGCCCAACGTGGGGCTCCATCTCATGACCCTGAGATCATGACTGAGCCAGAATCAAGAGTCAGATGCTCAAACTGAGCCATTTAGTTGCCCCTTATCTTTCCCTGTCTTCTATACAAATTGGTATATTCCTGTTCCAGATTTTTGGGGTTTGTTTTTGTTTTTGTTTTGTTTTATATTTTTATTTTCTTGAATTTGTTGTTAACCTCTTTGGATCCTTTGGGAAACTGAAGTTTAAAATGTTGGATGGAACATTTGAGAGCATGTGTGTGATGTGCACTGTGCGGTGGATTCTTGCTCTCAGAGATTTAATGGTTTAGAAGTGAGAGGAATGAGTTGTAAATTAAAACTGAAATTGCAGGTTGTCAGTAGGAACCAATTTGGGTAACAAATCAGAGATAAAGTGGCCACTAGTTAAAATGACAAGGACAGATTTTAATCGATAATATACTATTATAATGGGAAAATGTGTACTGAATTCAACTTCGATTTCTGTAGGGTGAACTGGGCATTTTAAAGGGAGGATAGAAGAATGGGGGACAGAGAAAGGGGACTCAGAAGAGTCAGGGAAGTGAAAAATTACAAAATGTGAGAAAGAGGGATTAGTCCATCTGAAACCCACCTGGGTTTGCTTACTGGTGCTTATTGACCTTAGGCTCCTACCCTGCCACAGAGCCTGGGAAATGGTGCTCTATTTTCAGATATTGGTGAAACAAACCGTAAATTCTTTTGCAGTCTTTAGGTTCTCAAGTGGAACTATGTTACTGTTTTGTTTAATGATTTATAGGCCATGGTTGAGGCCTAGTTGAGGAAAGGCTCAGAGGAAGCTGGATAGACTTTGGTTAAGGAGAGACTGGCAAAGGTAGAAATCAGTTTATCAATATGTTAAAATTTGGAGAGGAGGAAGTTCATGGCTGACTCTTAAGGCCAAGTGTATGGTAGTGGCATTAACTGAACAAGAGAAGAAACTGGCAGGAGGCAGTAACAGTAGAGATTTGGTACTTGACATAGAAGTGGAGGATGGGGGCATCTGGGTGGCTCATTGGGTTAAAGCCTCTGCCTTAGGCTCAGGTCATGATCCCAGGGTCCTGGGATCGAGCCCCGCATCTGGCTCTCTGCTCAGCGGGGAGCCTGCTTCCCCCTCTCTGCCTGCCTCTCTGCCTACTTGTAATCTCTGTCCGTCAAATAAATAAACAAAATCTTTAAAAAAAAAAAAGTGGAGGTTGAAGAAAGGGGCGATTGATCCACACTGAGTGAGAGATGGGCACTGAAGAGAACACAGTATGAAACCTGAGGAGTGGTAGGAAAGGTAGAAGTAGGAGAAGGTAGTGCTGTTAGAATCATGGGTGGAGTTTCAAGAAGGCAGAGGTGATCAGCAGTGACAAATTAGAAAGTCATATAGAATCAAGGCAGACAAGGTCACTTGATTTAGTAATCTAAAACTTATTCTTCTGAAGCACCTGTGTGTCCTGCTTTACAACTTGTTTTTACTCAGTTTTCATACCAATTCTGGAAGAAACCTATGGTTTCAGGTTTCTAGGAAGAAACCCTTCTAAAATCTGCCTTTGAAAATTGTGCTCCACTCCAATCACAGGAAGATTTCTTTGCTGTACACTTTTTATTTTTAGAATTTTATTTATTTATTTGACAGGCAGAGATCACAAGCAGGCAGAGAGAGAGAGGTGGAAGCAGGCTCCCTGCCGAGCAGGGAGCCCAATTCAGGGCTCAGTCCCAGGGTACCCTGGGATCATGACCTGAGCCGAAGGCAGGCTTTAACACACTGAGTCACCCAGGCACCCCTGCTGTACACTTCTTCACATGACTTACACTTCCTGGGAAATGTGTATTACGCAGCTATTACAACTAGGCCTTGTGTCTGAGGCAGTGTAGGTGTTCAGTAAATATTGAATAAATATTTGAACAGTGATTCATTAACAAATACTTGTATATCTATGATACTGCAGATGCTGGAGATAGAGGTCTGCCTTTGCAGAACTTAAAACATCCTATGGAAGAGAATAGATACAGACTGTAAAATAGTGTAATGAAGGAAGTAAAACAGGTGTTCTGACAAAAATAGAGTAGTTTACTTTGGGTTAGGGTATGAGGAAAGGACCTAGCAATTCTAAGAGCTAGGGAAGAGCATTATGGACAGAGAGAAAACAGGAAGTGTGAAGACTGCAACCAGAAGCAGTCTCTAAATACTGATGGGGCCATTGTGCCAGGGGCATATGATGAATGAAGGTACAGAGTTGAATGAGATGAGATGAATATATAGGCAGAACCTTGAATTGGGAAGAGGCTTTTATTCTACATGGGAGTAGTGGTGTCTCTGGTTTTATTGTGTAATGGATGGGGGATGTGGGGGAAGAGAGGAAGAGGTAGGCTGTTTTAGTAGCCAGGTGAGATAGTAGTGACTTGAATGGTGTGGGGGTCAGGAATTAAGACATGTAAATACAATCAAGATATATTTGGAGATAAAACTGAGACAGGTTTTGGCAGTAGATTAGATGAAAGTGGAGAAAGAAGGAATCAGGGATGGCTTTTTACTGACTTTTGAGTTGACTGACTTTTAAATGTTGTTGCTGTTGCTTTTGGGGGGGAAGAATTAGAATTAGTTTTGGATATCCCAAATAAGGATTTTGATAGGTAGTTGAATATATGAGTCTGGAGCTCAAGGGAGAAGGCGTGGTTTAGGACATAAATTTGGAAGTTATCATGGGAATGAATGAAATCACCTAGTAAGAGAATGTAGAAACCAGTATGGAGGGGCGCATGGGTGGCTCAGTCAGTTAAGTGGCTGCCTTCAGCTCAGGTCATGAACCCAGGGTGCTAGAATCAAGCCCCCCACGTCGGGCTTCCTGCTCTGCCGAGAGCCTGCTTCCCCCTCTCCCTCTGCCTGCCACTCTACTTAACCTCTCTATCAAATAAATAAAATCTTAAAGAAAAAAAGATAGAAACCAGTATGTAGATGTAGGGAGGAGGAGCCATTAAGAGGACTGAGAAAACTGGATGAGATTGAGAGTGGTGCCAAGACAGCAGTGTTTCTGAGAGAAAAGGGATTAGTAATTAATACTGAGAGCTTAAGAAGAGAACAAATTCCTATCCATTAGATATGGCAACAGGGACGTTGTTGGTGATCTTGATAAAAGCAGTTTTCTGTGGAGCAGAAGAAATAGAAGTCGATTTGAAGAGGTAGAAGAGTGAACAGAGCACCCAGAGATTCAACGATAGTGGTAGTGCCTATTTTTTTTTTTAATATTTTATGTATTTATTTGTCAGATAGAGCACAGGAACAAGCACAGGCAGACAGAGTGGCAGGCAGAGGGAGAAACAGGCTCCCCGCTGAGCCAGGAGCCCGATGTGGGACTCGATCCCAGGACGCTGGGATCATGACCTGAGCCGAAGGCAGCCGCTTAACCAACTGAGCCACCCAGGCTTCCTGGTAGTGCCTATTTTTAAAAGTTGGTCATTTTTTCATGCATTATATCTTATACATAAAATATGTAATATTCAAGAAACATGTCACAAGAAAAAGTGAATGGAGACTTAGGGCATGTAGATGACTTTCAAGAAAGATCTGATTGCCATCATTATCAGATTTATTATCATTTGGACAGCCTACCGTTATATGCTTCCTGATGTGATAAGTATGAAACACACAGCATCCTCTTAACATATTATTGCCAGAAACATATTGTGAACCAGGAGGCCTGGGTGGCTCAGTCGGTTAAGTGTCTGCCTTTGTTCAGGTCATGATCCCAGAATCCTGGGATTCAGCCCGGTGTCAGGCTCCCTGCTCATTGGGGAGCCTGCTTCTCCCTCTGTCTGCCCCACCCCCATGCTTGCTCGCACAGATCTTTCTTTCTCATATAAATAAAATATTTAAAAAAAAAATATTGTGGGGGTGCCTGGATGGCTCAGTGGGTTAAAGCCTCTGCCTTCGGCTCAGGTCATGATCTCAGGGTCCTGGGATCGAGCCCCGCATCAGGCCTCTCTGCTCGGCAGAGAGCCTGCTTCCCTTCCTCTCTCTGCCTGTCTCTCTGCCTACTTGTGATCTCTCTCTGTCAAATAAATAAATAAAATCTTTAAAAAAAAAATATTATGAACCTGAATCTACTCTAGCCTCAAGACCTAACTTTAGTTTTACAGGAAATACAAGAGATAGGCATGTAAATTAATGACAAAAAATGAGATGCATGGCATTCATTAAGACAATTGACCTAGTCTCTTCGGAAAGTCAGTATCACGAGTTAAGGGATGGGGCAGGGATTTTATAGATTAAAAATGACCAGAAGTTGGGAAAATGATGTTGTAATTTTTAAAGTTTTTAATTGTTTGAAGCTACATGCCTAAAATATATATAGGTGAGGTGTCAGGAATTTACTTAAGTGATTCAGGATCTGGGAGTGGATGGAAACGTAGATGAATGGCTACTAGTTGATTATTGACTCTGAATGATTGCACTGAGATTATTCTGTCTGCTTTTGTATATAACTGAAATTTTCCACAATGAAATGCTAAAAGACTAATATAGTGGGTGAACCTCGACTAGATTGTGGCTTGGGTTGGGGAAAACAAAAAGCCCAACTAACTATGACAACCATTTTGAAAGAAGAAAATTTGAGTATGAACAAGATTATAGGTGTTTCATTAATTTTCTTAAATTTGAAATTGTGCTTATTATGTAAGAAGGCCCTTATTCGGAGGCACATACTAAAGTAATAAGGTGAAGTGCAAGGTGTAACGTTTACAACTTTAAAATGTTCAGTTAAAATATAAAATATAATACATAAATATTTACATATATTTTAACATATTTTGAATATTTATATATGTAATATAAAATATATATACATATATATTTAAAATATCATCCATACATCTGATGGAGTAAAACAAATATGACATTGTTAAAAATTGTTGAATCTTGGGGCACCTGGGTGGCTCAGTTGGTTAAGTGTCTGACTCTTGATTTCAGTCCAGGTTTGATCTCAGGGTCATGAGTTAAGCCCCATGTTTTCTTTTTTTCTTCTTTTTTTCTTTTGATTGTTCAGTTTATAGATGTTTGTTATGCTATTTCAGTTTTTCAGTGTTTAAGTAAATTCATGGGGCACCTGGGTGGTTCAGTCAATTAAGCGTTGGACTCTCGATTTTGGCTCAGGTCATGATCTCAGGGTCATGAGATCGAGCCCCATATGGGGCTCTGTGCAGAATGTGGAGTCTTCTTAAGATAATATTTCTCGGGGCGCCTGGGTGGCTCAGTGGGTTAAGGCCTCTGCCTTCGGCTCGGGTCATGATCCCAGGATCCTGGGATCGAGCCCCGCATCGGGCTCTTTGCTCTGCATGGGGCCTGCTTCCTCCTTTCTCTCTGCCAGCCTCTCTGCCTACTTGTGATCTCTGTCTGCCAAATAAATAAAATTTAAAAAAATTAAAAAAAAAAAAAGATAATATTTCTCTCGGGGCGCCTGGGTGGCTCAGTGGGTTAAGGCCTCTGCCTTTGGCTCAGGTCATGATCCCAGGGTCCTGGGACTGAGCCCTGCATCTGGCTCTCTGCTCAGCAGGGAGCCTGCTTCCTCCTCTCTCTGCCTGCCTCTCTGCCTGCTTGTGATCTCTGTCAAATAAATAAACAAAATCTTAAAAAAAAAGATAACCTCTCTCTCCCTCTCACCCTCCCCCACTGATTGCAAATGCTCTCTTGCTCTCTCTAAAAATAAATATTTTTAAAATAATTCTTAATAAAAAGGGGACACAAAGTTTTTTTGCTCTCCATGAGAACAGAGAAATGGGGCAGTAGCTTGGATAGGGTGGTGAATGAAAAAACGTACTCACAAGTGACTGATTCTTAGGATAAAGAATTTCAGGTGGTAGGGGCGCCTGGCTGGCTCAGTCAGTGGAGCATATGATTCTTGATCGCAGGGTTGTGATTTGAGCTCCATGTTGGGTGTAGAGGCTCCTTGCTGAGCAGAGAGCCCGATGCGGGGCTCAGTCCCAGGACCCTGAGATCATGACCTGAGCCGAAGGCAGAGGCTTAACCCACTGAGCCACCCAGGTGCCCCAAAAATAAATCTTAAAAAAAAAATTCAGGTGGTGGGATTCCTGGAACTATTCCTGTGGTGCTAATTTTAGCTAGCAAAGTTGTAAATCAACAATACCAAAACTTTGCCATCAACTTCCTATGCATTCATAGTAATTATCTACTAGGTAGACCAGCAAGAAGACAGGCAAAATTTAAACCAGTCTATGTTGTGTTTGATAAGAAACTGAGTTTTGGAAGACCATCTTTGAAAATGTTCAGATTTACCTCTGTCACTTGTGTGTTGTCTTCCCACTCTTCCAATCCCATCATAGCTGGCTTTATCTGTTTTGGAAGAATTTTGATTTAGTTAATTTATGGTTGTTCACACAGCATCAGATGTACTTTAGGTTTGTGTTTGGTTGGATTTATGGTCTAGGGAGAGAAGTCACTGCAAAGAAAAACCTATACTATGAAAATGAGTTCCTAAAAATCAGATACAGTGGGTAGAGAGTGGAACTCTTAGGCAGATATCTTGGCAAAGTTTTCACTTGCTCCCTTTCATATGCACTAATTAGAGAATTGATTGCCAGTAATTTTCAAGGTAAAGTGACTGTGAATGCATAGATCAGTCTAGACAGAACCTAGTTCAAGGGCAGAAGCCAAATTGAATAGAATTATGTGTGTTGGGGGGATGGAAAGAAGTAATTCTCAGAGGTTGGATGAAAGTGGAGGCCTTTAGAGATTTAGATCCCAGTCCCAGCTTCACAGTTTAATAGCTGAATGATCTTGTGTAAGTCGTAACACTTCTGAACCTGGTTCTTTAGCTGTTAATTGCTGTTGAGGTAGTGTCCAAGGGCTTAAAACACCTGATTTCACCACAGCCTCTGTCGAATCTTGTTTGGCTAGCACAATGTTGTAAAAACTGAGTATGAGTGCAGTCCCTAATGTAATATTATGACCTGCTAAAAATCACTTACCTCTTTACCTTTTAAGGCATTTGAGTTTGTGGTTTGTTTGTTGTTTTTTTTTTTTTTAAGATTTTATTTATTTATTTGATAGAGACCGCAAGTAGGCAGAGAGGCAGGCAGAGAGAGAGGGGGAAGCAGGCTCCCCGCCGAGCGGAGAGCCAGATGCAGGGCTCGATCCCAGGACCCTGGGATCATGACCTGAGCCGAAGGCAGAGGCTTTAACCCACTGAGCCACCCAGGTGCCCCGGATCAGTTTCTTTATCAGTGATAGAATAGCTTCCAACCCAGAATTCTGATGGATTTGCTGTTACCAATAGCTTTCCTTTTCAGGAAATGAGAAGAGCCTGGAGTTTGGGACCAAATAAGTCAGGTTGATATTAGCTTCCTGACTCATTCACTTACCCTCTGAGTCTCATTTTTCTCATCTGTTGAATGGATTCTCGGGATTGTTGTGAAGATGAGATAAACCAACAAAGAGGTTGGCACATAAGCAGATGTTACTAGCCTGGGGCGCCTGGGTGGCTCAGTGGGTTAAAGCCTCTGCCTTCACCTCAGGTCATGATCCCAGGGTCCTGAGATCGAGTCCTGCTTCGGGCTCTCTGCTCAGCGGGGAGCCTGCTTCCCTCTCTCTCTCTGCCTGCCTCTCTGCCTACTTGTGATCTCTGTCAAATAAATAAATAAAATCTTTGAAAAAAAAGAAATCTTTAATGCATAATTATGAGTTGTAAAGCTTCTAACTATAGCATGTGCCAAATAGTCAGTCTGTATGATTTAAAGCCTCAGCTTATTCTCAGTACCTGGGCAGCTACAATAACATTTCTTTAGAAAGCCTCCCTCTGCTGAGGAGCACCCACTCAGCACCAGGACAAAGGAAATCATTTGAAGAGACTGACTGCTTCATAGCATTCCAGGTCCCAGCTCCTTTGAAGATTGTCAGGTCATTGCCTAGAAAATAATGCTAGTTCCCTTATCTCCTAAATATAGCTCCTTTGGGTTCTTCCAGGCAGATGCCTTGAATCAAGTGATTCCTTGGTAGCTTTTTGAAGTACAGACCATGAACATAAGGCTTTGATCTGGAAAGCCCTAGAGCCAGCAGGTGTACAGGATGTGAGCTTGAAGGTGTAGTAGTGTCATTCCCATCCCACACACAGGACAGCTGGCTATGCGTAGTATGCCTTTTTCTGAGAACATGTGCAAAATTTTAAAGTTTTATGAGTCTCAAAATGTTAAACATGAGTGATTAAATGGAGTACTGCGATAACCTTGCTACTCAGTGTGTGACTTGAGACTCAGGTTCTTTATCAGTTAGGGCTTACATTAATTTGCTAGGGCTGCCATAAAAAGTACCACAGCCTGTCTGTTTTAAACAACAGGAATTTATATTCTCCCAGTTCTGGAGGCTAGAATTCCAAGATCAATCAGCAGAGTTGGCTTTTTCTGAGTCCTTTCTCTCTCTGGTTTATCAGTGGCTGTCTTCATGTTTACATGGTGTGCATCTGTATATTAATCTTCTCCTTTTTATAAGGATACTAGTCATAGTGGGTTAGGGTCTTACCCCAGTATCCTCATCTCTTTAGAGACCCTGTCTCCATATAGTCATATTTGGAGAGACTAGGCACCAGGCCTTCAACATAGAATTTGGAAGCAGGGCAGAATTCAGGTCATAACAGGGTCCTAGCCAATCTTGTATTATTATTACTGGTCCCTTGGCTCTAAAAGTTTACAGAGTGCATGGTAACATTAGTCATTTATTTCTTAGAAATGGGAGGTATAACTTCAGAGACCTATTCACTTTGAGAGAGTTCCTTGTCTAAGAAAACCCAAAGACTGTCTCAGACAGTCAGATGCTAGAAAAGATACATTTGTATCATGGATTTCTTTTTTTTTTTTTTAAAGATTTTTAAAAATGTATTTTAGATAGAGAGGGAGCATAAGCTGGTGGGGGGGGGCAGAGGTAGAGGGAGAAACAGGCTCTCCACTAAGCAGGGAGCCCAACTTGGGACTTGATCCCAGGACCCCGGGATCATGACCTGAGTCAAAGGCAAGTAAATGCTTAACCGACTGAGGCACCCAGTCATCTTGTATCATGGATTTCTTGATACAGCCCCAGCAAGCAGAGTAGTGCATGATGGAAGAAGCCCCTCTGCCTGCTGGTCCCTAAATGAGAGTCCAGCATTTCTTTGGTTGCTGATTCCAGATCTGCTTCTGCAGTTGTTCCTTCTTCCAGTCTTAACCTCCCCTGCCTGGCTTCTCCAGTGAAGTCATAAGCAAATATTTGTGATAGTTTCTTGTCACCATGGTGATTAAAGAAGCACATGCTGCTTCTCCTTCCAGCCTTGCTGTCAGCTCTGCTCAAAGGAGGGGACAGTCCTCTGGGAGAGAGCCCAGACTCAGAGTCATGAAAAACCATGTGTCAGGTAATGGGGGACAGCAATCCATAGTGCTACCTTTAGGAATTTGTCCTGTGCCTCTTAGTCTCCAGGCACAGGAGTATTCAGGAACCCCAAGGGAGGCCACTGTGATCCCCTAGAATTTTTTTTAATAGTAAATTCACTTAGGGACACCTGGGTGGCCCAGTTGGTTAGGCATCTGTCTTTGGCTCCGGTCATGACCCCAGAGTCCTGGGGTCAAGTCCTGCATCGGGCTCCTCACTCAGTGGGGAGCCTCCTCCCTCTGCCTGCTGTTCCCCTTACTTGTGCTCTCTTTCTCTCTCTGACAAATAAATAAAATCTTTAAAAATAAAATAATAAATTCACTTGGGCTTTGCCAAGGGGATGTGGAGATTCGCACATTCTAAGACCCACTGCTGCAATTGGTTCACCAGGCTACTTTCCGGAATGATTAAGGCACCATCTCTTAAGTTTCATTTCTTGTTTCTCTAGCTCTAGAATTCAGCTCTTTTTTCAACGTCCATTTTCATCTCTCTTTCATTCAGTTTCTCTTAGTAGACTCTACTCTGCCCTTCTCCCATTCATGAATGGGTGTTTCAACCCCCAATATTTCCTGGTTGAAGAACCAGCCCAAATCTTAATCTTGGAAGATTTCTTTTTAAACTCTCATTGCAGGGGCATCTGGGTGGCTCAGTTGGACAAGCATCTGCCTTCAACTCAGGTCATAATCCCAGGATCCTGGGATTGAGCGATTGAGCCCCGTGTTGTGCTCTCTGCTCAGCAGGGATCCTGCTTCCCTCTCTCTCTCTGCCTGCTGCTCTGCCTACTTGTGATCTCTCTCTGTCAAATAAATAAGTAAAATCTTAAAAAAAAGGAAGAAGTGTGTTATGGTCCCAGGTCAGAGAGGGAGCCACTGAGTGTATATAGGGTCACAGAAGAAGGCAGGTGGTTAGGAGGCAGAAGGGACAGGGGCAAGCTTCTTTAGGCCAGAGCCTTCACTGAGGTTTCTGAGGGAAAGTGAAGGCAGGGGAGAGTAAACAGTTTAAGGGTTGGCTAGTTTGGGGGTTTTTGGTTTACTTGGGGGGGGGTATTCTTTGTTTGTTTTTTAAGATTCATTTATTTATTTATTTATTTATTTAAATTTTTTTTTTTTTAAGATTTTATTTATTTATTAGTTAGAGAGAGAGAGAGTGAGCACAGGGAGACAGAGAGGCAGGCAGAGGCAGAGGGAGAAGCAGGCTCCCTGCCGAGGAAGGAGCCCGATGTGGGACTCGATCCCAGAACGCTGGGATCATGACCTGAGCCGAAGGCAGCCGCTTAACCAACTGAGCCACCCAGGCGTCCCAAGATTCATTTATTTGACAGAGCAAGAGAGCACAAGCAGGGGGGAGCGGCATAGGGAGAGGGAGAACTAGGTTCCCTGCTGAGCAGAGAGCCCAACATGGGGCTCAACCTGGGATCATGACCTGAGCCAAAGGCAGACGCTCAACCAACTGAGCCACTTAGGTGCCCCCACCCCCATGTATTATTCTAAGCATTTTATGGTCTTAGCTTGTATTTAGGTTGCTGATCAATTTTGAGTTACTTTTTGTATATGGTATAAGTTAGTTGTCCAGCTTCATTCCTTTAGATCTGGAAATCTAGGTGTCCCTGCACTGTTTTTTGAAGAGACTATTTGTACTCCCTTGAATGGACTTGACCCTTTAATAAGGGTTAATAATAACCCTTATTAAAGTTATTTGGCTGGCCATTGATGTGTGAATTTATTTTTACACTCTGAATTTTATTCCATTGATCTGTAAACACCCTTATGCCAGTACCACACTATTCTGATTACTATAGCTTTGTAGTAAGTTATAAAATGAGGAACTTTGAGTCCTCCAACTTTATTTTTTTTATTCTTTTTTTTTTTTTTTTAAGATTTTATTATTTGTTAGAGAGAGAGAGAGCACAGGCAGACAGAGAGGCAGGCAGAGGGAGAAGGCGGCTCCCTGCCGAGCAAGGAGCCCTATGTGGGACTCGATCCCAGGACGCTGGGATCATGACCTGAGCCGAAGGCAGCCGCTTAACCAACTGAGCCACCCAGGCATCCCCAACTTTATTTTTTAAGAGTGTGTTGTTAGTTTCCACATATTTGTGAATTTCTGTCTTCATTCTGTGTGTTCAGAGAAGATACTTTGTCTGATTTCAGTCTTTGAGAATTCATTGAGACTCTTTGTTGCCTCCAAGGTCTATCCTGGAGAATATTCCATGTATACCTGAGAAGGCATATTCTGTTGTTGGGTGGAGTATTCTATACATCTTTTTAGGTCTAGCTCATTCATAATGTTGTTGAAATCTTCTGTTTCCCAATTAATCTTTTAAGTGTTCATTTTTTTAAAAAAAGATTTATTTGAAAGAGAACATGCACGAGCCAGGGGAGGGGCAGAGGAAGAGGGGGAGAGAGAGAATTGGAAACAGAGGCTGTCCTGAGCTTCAAGACCTGAGGTTATGACCTGAGCCAAAACCAAGAGTCATCCACTTAGCCCGCTGAGCTACCCAGGCACCCTGGTGCTTTATGTTTTATAATTGCTCTATCTTCTTGCTGAATTGACCCTTTTACCAGTATATAATATCCTTTATCTTTTAAACAATTTAACTTGAAGTGTTTTTTTTTGTTTTTTGTTTTTTTTTTTTAAACTATGTTAGTTTTATTTTTATTTATTTATTTGATAGAGATTACAAGTAGTCAAGAGAGGCAGGCAGAGGGAGAGAGAGAAGCAGGCTCCCCACTGAGCAGAGAGCCTGATGTGGGGCTTGATCCCAGGACCCTGAGATCATGACCTGAGCCGAAGGCAGAGGCTTTAACCCACTGAGCCACCCAGGCGCCCTAACTTGAAGTTTTTAATCTGCTATTAGTATAGCTATCCCAGTTCTCTTTTGATTACCATAAGGATGAAATATCTTTTCTCATCCATTTACTTTAAACTTGTTCGTGTTTTTAGGTTTGTAGTCTTTTTTTTTTTTTAGATTTTTATTTATTTATTTGACAGAGACAGAGATCTCAAATAGGCAGAGAGGCAGGCAGAGAGAGAAGGGGAAGCATGCTCCCTGCTGAGCAGAAAGCCGGACTCGGGGGCTTGATCCCAGGATCCTGAGATCATGCCCTGAGCAGAAGGCAGAGGCTTAACCCACTGAGCCACCCAGGTGCCCCCGAAGTAAGTCTTTTGCAGGCAATGTATAGTGATTGGAGAGCTTAGTCCATTTACATATAACATATTACTGATAACGAAGGACTTCTGGCATTTTACTCATTGCTTTCTTTGTCTTACACCTTTACGGTTTTTTGCCCCTCTCTCCTCCATTACTGCCTTTTGTGTCTAGTTGATTTTCGGTAGTGAATTGTTTTGATTCCCTTCTCATTTCCTTTTGTGTGTATTTTTTTTATATATTGTGGTTACCATGGGGATTACATTTAACATTCTAAGTTTATAGCAATCTAGGTTGAATTGGTACCAACTTAACTTTTAAAAGTCTGTTTCTATACAGTTCCAATTCCTTTTATGTTGTTACCATCACAAATTACATCTTACACATCATATGCCTGGTAACACAGATTCATAATTTATATGTCCTTTAAATCATCTAGGAAATAAAAAGTGGAGTTACAAACCAAAAAATCCAGTAATACTGATTTTTGTACTTACCCATGTAGTTACCATTACTGGCTTCAAGTTACTGTGGAGTGTCCTTCTTTCATTTCCTTTCATTTTCAGTTTGAAGGACTCCCTTTAGTATTTCTTGTTTACAGCAGGTCTAGGGGTAACATACTTCCTCGGCTTTTGTTTATCAGAAATGTCTTAATTTCTCCCTTGTTTTTGAAGCATAGTTTGGTCAGATGTAGAATTCTTTGACAGTTTTTTTTTTTTCCTTTTTGGATCTTTAAATTTGTCATCCCAGTGCCTTCTTGCCTTCATGGTTTCTAATGAGAAATTGGCTTGTATGTGATGAATCGCTTCTCCTTCACTGCTTTCAAGATTCTTTTGTCTTTGCCTCTCAGCATTTTGTCTGGATGTGGAGTTTATTCTCCTTGGGATTCAGTGAACATCTTTACATGTAGATTCATGACTTACATTGAATTTGGGAGGTTTTCTGCCATTATTTATCAAATTCTTTCTGTCCCTTTTTCTATTTCTTTGACTCCCATAATGCTGTTGGAATTTGATGGATCTTCTAGGCTGTTACTTTTCAGTCTTCTTCCTTCTGCTCCTCTCTGCTGCTTCTATCATCTGCCATTGAACCCCACTAGTGAACTTTTCATTTCAGTTATTGTACTTTTCAACTCCAGAACTTTTTTCTTAAGTTCATTTATGTAAGTAATCTCTACATCAAGCGTGGGGCTCACATTCACAAACCCAAGATCAAGGGTCACATACTCCTCCCAACTGAGCCAGCCAGGCACCCCTCAATTCCAGAACTTCTGTTTTTCTTCCTCTGTTTGGTCATTTTTCTGTTGTTGATACTCATTTTGCTCGTTGTTTTCCTGATTTCCTTTTGTTTGTTTGTTTACATTTAGCTCTTTGAGTGTTTTGTTTGAAAGTCTTTGTCTAGTATGTCAAGTACCTGAGTTTTTTCAGGGATGGTTTCTATCAGTTAATTTTGTCCTTTAGAATAGGCCATATTTCGGGATGCCTGAGTGGCTCAGTTGGTTGAGCGGCTGCCTTCGGCTCGGGTCATGATCCCAGCATCCTGGGTTTGAGTCCCACATCGGGCTCCTTGCTCGGCAGGGAGCCTGCTTCTCCCTCTGCCTCTGCCTGCCACTCTGTCTGCCTGTGCTTGCTTGCTCTGTCTCCCTCTCTCTCTGTCAAATAAATTTTAAAAAATAAATAAATAAAATAGAATAGGCCATATTTCTCTGTTTCTTTATATGCCCTGTGATTTTTTTTTTAATTAGAACTGGAAATTTGGGGACACCTGGGTGGCTCAGTTGGTTAAGCGGCTGCCTTCGGCTCAGGTCATGATCCCAGCGTCCTGGGATCGAGTCCCGCATCGGGCTCCTTGCTCAGCGGTGAGCCTGCTTTTCCCTCTGCCTGCCACTGTGTCTGCCTGTGCTTGCTCCTGCGCTCTCTCTCTGTCTGACAAATTAAAAAAAAAAAAAAAAAGAACTAGAAATTTGAATATTATAATATTGTAAGTCTGGAAATCAGTTTGTTTTCTATTTGTCATGTGTTCTTGGCCCTTTTTTCTTTTAAATCCATTTTATCTCCATTATTGGCTCATTAGTTTAAAAAAAATGTTTTAAATGAGAAGTTATTTTAATATGTACCTGTATGTTTACCATTTCTACTGTCCTTCCTTTTGTAAGGATCTGAGTTATCATCTGGTAGTATTTTCCTTCTACTTAAAGAACTGAAGTTTGTTTTTGTTAAAGAACTGTAGTATTTCTTTAGTACACATCTGCTAGAGACAAAATCTCAGCTTATGTTTGAAGAAGTTGATTTCTGTTTCACTTCCATTTTTGAAAATATTTTCATTGGGTATAGAATTCTAGTTTGACAGGTTTCCTTCAGTATATTAAGGATGGTATTTCATTATCTTCTCACTCCTGTAGTTTCTGGCAAGAAGTCACGTCATTCTTATCTTTGGTCTTCTATGTGTAATCAGTCACTCTAGCTGTTTTTCAGATTTTCTTTATCACTGTTTTTCAGGAATTTTGCTATGATGTGCCTTAATGTGATTTTCTTTGTTTTGTTTTTTAAAGATTTATTTATTTGAGAGATAGTGTACGCATATGTGTGTACAAGGGGTGGGCAGGGGTCGGGGTGGGCAGAGGGAGAGAATCCAGACTCCGTGTTGAGCGCAGAGCCCTACACAGAACTCAATCTTACGAGCCTGAGATCACCACCTGAGCTGAAGCTTAGAGTTGGACACTGAACTGACTGCGCCACCCAGGTGCCCCTGATTTTCTTTGTGTTTATCATGGTTTCTTGGGTATATGGGATCAAATTTGGACATTTTTCGTCTTTCTTCAGGTTTTTTTTCTGTCTCCCTCCTCCACCCCACTACTTCTTTTGTGAATCCCGCTACAGGTGTATTAGGCCATTTGGTAACATTTGCACTGCAGCATCATTTTGGAGTCTGTCTCTGTTGATTGGTTTTTCTTCTGACTGTGGGTCATACTTTCCTGCTTTTTGGCATATCTTTAAGTTTTTAATTGGATTTTTGATGAAATTTTTGTTTTGTTTTTTAAAGGATGTAGAGCTTCATAGGCAGTTACATTCTGCTCAGTTGATCAGTTTAAGTCTTGTTTTTAAAGTTTGTTGGTAGTCTTTTGTAGGGATAGTTTAATGCCACTATTAAAGTGTGTCCTTTTAGGGTCTTCACTGAATGCCCTGAGTCATCAGTGAGGAATCTCCATTCTGATTCATCAAGTGCCTTCCCGCCCTTAGTCTCCAACATGGTTTTAAGAGAACCCCAAGCAGATTTCCTGAGGTTTTTTTTCTGTGTAGCTCACTCTTCTCTGGAACTCTGCCTCAGTTTCCAGCTGTCTAAGTCTCCTTAAACCCTCCAGTCTCTTTCCCCAACTAGTAAGATTGCTGTGCTGTTTGGTAACCCTTTCCCTGCTCAGTGGTCTAGAATGTACTTCCAGGCAGAACGTCAAGGAGATAAGTAGGGCTTACGCTCTTGGGGATCACACCTTTTCACTCTCTCATGTCCAGTATCTGAAACAGTTTACAGCAGGAAGGTAAATCAGTCCCTGTTTTTCCACCATGGCTGGAATGGAAGTGATAGCTATGTTAATGTCTAACAAAGTAAGGAAAAAACATTGTTAAGGAATAATTAGGCTGTTTACAATTTTTTAAAAATTCTTAAGGTACCCCTGGGTGGCTTAGTCAGTTAAGCATCTGCCTTTGGCTCGGGTCATGATCCCAGGGTCCTAGGATCGAGTCCTGCATCGGGCTCCTTGCTCAGTAGGGAGCTTGCTTCTCTCACCCTCTGCCTGCTGCTCCTCCTGCTTGTTCTCTCTCTCTCTCTCTCAAATAAATAAATAAAATATTTTTAAAAATTAAAAAATAGAGGTGCCTGGGTGGCTCAGTGGGTTAAAGCCTCTGCCTTCTGCTCAGATCCTGGGATTGAGCCCTGCATCGGGCTCTCTGCTCAGCGAGGAGCCTGCTTCCTCCTCTCTCTGCCTGTCTCTCTGCCTACTTGTGATCTCTGTCAAATAAACAAATAAAATCTTTAAAAAAAATAAAAAAATAAAAAAATTTAAAAATTCTTCAACACACCAGGAAGATAGAAGTTTTCTAAATATATGTACCTCTAATAAAATTCTCTTAGAATATACAAAGCAAAATAAAACTACAGGGTGAAATGGACACATTCAATGTTGATAAGTCAAGAAAAAAATTAGTAAAGCAGTGGGAAGAGTTGAGCAACATGGGGAACAACTTGATTTAATGGACATATGGTATATAGAATGCTATGAACAGTTACTAAAGAATACAGGTTCTTTTTTTTTTTTTTTTTTTTTTTTAATTTTATTTATTTGTTTGACAGAGATCACAAGTAGGCAGAGAGCCTGATGCAGGGCTGGATCCCAGGACCCTGAGATTATGACCTGAGCCAAAGGCAGAGGCTTAACCCTCTGAGTGCCCCAGGTGCCCCAGAATACAGGTTCTTCTTAAGCACACATGGGACACTTACATCAATTGAATACATACTAAGCCAAAAAAGCAAATCTCCATATTATTGATGGTTCCTGACTTATGATGGCTTAACTTAAAACTTTTCAACTTTACCATGGTGTGAAAGCAATATACATTCAGTAGAAACATTGCTTTGAATCTTGAATTTAGCTCTTTTCCCAGGCTGGTGATATGTGGTACAGTACTCTCTCCTGATGCTGACCAGCAGCAGTGAGTCCCAGCTCCCTGTCAGCCATGTGATCACAAGGGTAAACAACTCATACACTTATAACCATTCTGTGCCCCTATGGCCATTTTTTTTTCACTTTCCATACAGTATTCAGTAAGTTACATGAGATAGTGAATATGTTATTATAAAATAGGCTTTGTGTTATATGAGTTTGCCCAACTATAGGCTAATATGAGTGTTCTGAGCACGTTTAAGGTAGGCTAGGCCAAGCTATGATATTCCGTAGGTTAGGTGTATTAAATGCATTTTTTAAGGTTTTAAAATTTTTTTCATTTGACAGAGAGAGAGAGGCAGTGGGAGAAGCAGACTCCCCTCCGAGCAGGGACCTGATGCATGCGGGGCTTGATCCCAGAACCCTGGGATCATGACCTGAGCTGAAAGCAGATGCTTAACCGACTGAGCCACCCAGGCGCCCCTTAAATGCATTTTGACTTACAGTGTATCGTTAGCTCAGGAGTGGGTTTATAAGGACATAGCCCAATCATAAGTCAAGGAAGATCTGTAAATTTAAAAGAATCTCTGGGGGGCACCTGAGTGGCTCAGTGGGTTAAAGCCTCTGCCTTCAGCTCGGGTCATGATCCCAGGGTCCTGGGATCGAGCCCCGCATCGGGCTCTCTGCTTGTCAGGGAGCCTGCCTCTCCCTCTCTCTGTGCCTGCCTCTCTACCTGTTTGTGATTTCTGTCTGTCAAATAAATAAATAAAATATTAAAAAAAAAAAAAGAATCTCTGAGACTCTAACTACAGTGTAATTATATTAGAAGTAAATAGTAGAAAAAGTAAGTCCCCAATTATCACTAATCTTTTTAAAAGAACACTTCATGGGGCACCTGGGTGGCTCAGTGGGTTAAGCCTCTGCCTTCGGCTCAGGTCATGATCTCAGGATCCTGGGATCGAGCCCCGCATCGGGCTCTGGAGCCTGCTTCCCCATCTCTCTGCCTGCCTCTCTGCTTTCTTGTGATCTCTGTCAAATAAAAAAAAATAAAAGAACACTTCATGCATGATCCAAATACAACTGATGGAAATTTAGGTATTCAGAAGTGAATTAAAATGAAAATATTAATTTGAAGGAAATTTAAAAGCCTTAGGAAAGTAATAACTGAAATAAAAGGTCTGAACATTAATGACTTTGGTACAGTAGAAATTTAGGAAAAAAAGTAGAAAAATACACTTAGAAAAAAAACAGGAGGGGTTCCTGGGTGGCTCAGTCAGTTGAGTGTATGCCTTCAGCTCAGGTCATGATCTCTGGGTCCTGGGATAGAGCTCTGCATTGGGCTTCCTGCTAGGCGGGGAGTCTGCTTTTCTCTCTCCCTCTGACCCTCCCACCCCGCACTGTTCATTCTCTCTCTAATAAATAAATAAATAAATGTGTTTGTGGTTTTTTTGTTTTTTTTTTTTTTTTAAATAATATTACCCATGAAGTCCTGCAATAAGCCCCACGTGGCCAGGATGAATTCGTTTTTTATACATTGCTGGATATGTTTTAATATTATTTAGAATTTTTGTATCCTTGGAGCACCTGGGTGGCTCAGTCATTAAGCGTCTGCCTTCAGCTCAGGTCCTCATCCCAGTGTCCTGGCATCGAGCTCCATATCGGGCTCCCTGCTCAGCGGGGAGCCTGCTTCTCCCTCTCCAGCTCCCCCATGCTTGTGTTCCCTCTGTCACTGTCTGTTTCTCCGTCTAAATAAATAAAATCCTAAAAAAATTTTTTTTTGTATCCTTGTTCACAAATGATATAAGAAAGGTATAGGACCTTCTCATATTACTCTTCTTTGGTGGTGTTAGCAAAAGAAATACTCCTCAGGGCTCTTGGGTGGATTAGTTGGTTAAGTATCAGCTTGTGGTTTCTGCTCAGGTCATGATCTCATAGGTCTTGGGATTGAGCTCCAAGTCTGGCTTGGTGCCCAGTGGGGACTCTACTCCTCCCCCCACTCACTCTCAAATAAATAAACCTTACCAAAAAAAAAACTGACATATCCCTTTTCCTGTTTTCTGAATGTATTTGAGTAAAATAACTAATTTATTGAAAATTTGGCAGGACTCCTCTGTAAAACCACTTAGGCCTGGCATCTTCTTTCTTTCTTTCTTTCTTTTTTTTAAGATTTTTTTTTTTTTAAAGATTTTATTTATTTGTTAGAGAGAGAGAGAGCGAGCGAGCACAGGCAGACAGAGTGGCAGGCAGAGGCAGAGGGAGAAGCAGGCTCCCTGCCGAGCAAGGAGCCCGATGTGGGACTCGATCCCAGGACGCTGGGATCATGACCTGAGCCGAAGGCAGCCGCTTAACCAACTGAGCCACCCAGGCGTCCCTTTTTTTTAAGATTTTATTTATTCATTTGTCAGAAGACGGAGAGAGAAAGAGACTTGAGAACAAGCTGAGAGAGCAGCAGGCAGAGAGAGAAGCAGACTCCACACTGAGCAGGGACTGATGCCTCTCCCACCCACCGCTGCAGGCAGAACTCTATCCCAGGACCCTGGGATCATGACCTGAGCTGAAGGCAGAAACTTAACCAGCTGAGCCACCCAGGCGCCCCAGCCTGGCATTTTCTTTGTGGACTACTCTTTACCATTGATTCAGTATATTCATGCTTATAAGGCTAGTCAAACATTCTATTTAGGTCAATTGTAGTAACTTATGTTACTCTAGGCATTTCTTTTCAAAGGGGTTAGTTACTGTAAAGTTAATATTCTTTTTAATTTCCTTAGTTACTTAATAGTTCTCTTTTTTAAATTTCTAATATTTGTGTCCTCCTTTGTTCTTTTAAAAACCTTACCAGATTTGACTTCTTTTATTCTTCTGAAAGATGCAACTTTTGCCTTTTTAATACTCTCTACTATATGATTTTTCTATGTTCTACTTTTAAAAGGGGGGGGGATTTTATTTGAGAACACGCACAAGAATGCATGTATGGCGGGAGGATGTGGAAGGAGAGGGAGAAGCAGACTCCCTGCTGAGCAGGGAGCCTGCCCATGGGGAGCCCCTCCTGGGTAATTTTATATTAGAAAATCTATATTCATTTATATATTATTCCTTTTATTTTTTTAATATTTTATTTATTTATTTGACAGAGAGAGATTACAAGTAGACAGAGAGGCAGGCAGAGAGAGGAGGAAGCAGGCTCCCTGCTGAGCAGAAAGCCCGATGCAGGAATCGATCCCAGGACCCCGAGATCATGACCTGAGCCGAAGGCAGAGGCTTAACCCACTGAACAACCCAGGCGCCCCTATATTATTCCTTTTAAAGAGAAAAACCACATGTCATCTCAGTAGATGCAGCAAAAGGATTGGATAATAATCCGCAGTTAGGGGGGCGCCTGCATGGTTCAGTGGGTTAAGGCCTCTGCCTTAGGCTCAGGTCATGGTCCTGGGGTCCTGGGATCGAGCCCTGAGTCGGGCTCTCTGCTCAGCGAGGAGCCTGCATCCTCTTCTCTCTCTGCCTGCCTTTCTGCCTACTCTCTCTGTCTAATAAATAAAATCTTAAAAAAAAAATCCAACAGTTATGATTAAAAACGTGTAGAAAACTAGGAATAACGGGGGTCTTTTTTAAACTGATCAAAGATGTATGCCAGGGTGCCTCAGTTGACGGCCTTTGGCTCATGTTGTGATCTCAGGGTCCTGGCATTGAGCCCCACATAGGGCTCCCTGCTCAGCAGGGAGCCTGCTTCTCCTCCCTCTGCTGCTCCCCCTGCTTATGTTCTCTCCCGCTCTCTATCTCTCATTCTCAAATAAATAAAATCTTTTTTTTTTATTTAAATTCAATTAGCCAACATATAGTACATCATTAGTTTCAGATGTAGAGTTCGGTAATTCATCAGTTGCATATAACACCCAGTGCTCATCACATCACATGCCTTCCTTAATGCCCATCACCCTAAAATCTTTTTTTTTTTTTTTAAGATTTTATTTATTTGACAGAGATCACAAATAGGCAGAGAGGCAGGCAGGGGGGGGGTGGGAAGCAGACTCCCTGCCGAGCCGAGAGCCCAATGCAGGGCTCGATTCCAGAACCCTGGGATCATGACCTGAGCCGAAGGCAGAGGCTTTAACCCACTGAGCCACGCAGGCACCCCACCCTAAAATCTTTTTTAAGAAAAACATTTATATTAGAGATAGAGTGTGTGTGTGTGTGTGTGTGTGTGTGTGAGAGAGAGAGAGAGAGAGAGAGAGAAAGAGAGAGCAGGGGAGGGGCAGAGGGAAGAGTAGGGAAAGAATCTCAAGCAGACCCTAATAGGGGGCTCAATGCCATGACCCTGAGATCACCACCTGAGCCAAAACCAAGAGTCAGAAGCTTAATGGACCGAGTCACCCAAGTGCCCCCCAAATAAAATCTTTAAAAAAAGAAAGAAAAAGGAACGCCTGGGTGGCTCAGTGAGTTAAGCCGCTGCCTTCGGCTCGGGTCATGATCCCAACGTCCTGGGATCGAGTCCCGCATCGGGCTCTCTGCTCGGCAGGGAGCCTGCTTCTTCCCTCCCCTCTCTGCCTGCCTCTCTGCCTTCTTGTGTGATCTATCAAATAAATAAATAAAAATATCTAAAAAAAAAAAGAAAGAAAAGAAAATACGATGTTGGAACAAGAAAGAAATTGATCAATGTTAGAGATCCTATAACTAGACTTGGTCATAGAGGGAGATTTGCTTGATTACTGAATACTTTCAGTAATCCATGCTAAAACAATTATTTATCCACATGAAAAAAATGAAATTGAATCGCTATCTTGTATACATAGTTAAATTTTAGATAGATGAAGCACTTGCATATAAAAGGCAAGCTTTAAAACCTCTAGAAGACAAGAAGAAGCTATCTTTCTGATGTGGAGAGTATGAAAGGATTTATTAAACAAGACACATAGGGGGCACCTGGGTGGCTCAGTGGATTAAGCCTCTGCCTTCAGATCTGGTCACGATCTCAGAGTCCTAGGATTGAGCCCCACATTGGGCTCTCTGCTCAGCAGGGAGCCAGCTTCCCTCTTTCTTCTCTCTGCCTGCCTCTGCCTACTTGTGATCTCTCTCTGTCAAATAAATAAATAAAATCTTTAAAACAAAATGAAACAAAACAAAAAGACACAAAAAGCTAAGCGTAAAAGAAAAATTTTAACTATATAATATATAATATATATTAAGAACTTCTTGCTAAAGAACTCCATAAAGTAAAAATTGAAAAAACTGAAAAGCTTCAAAGTGCTAGAAAATATTTGTAATACATATAACCCACAAGTGATTAACAACTAGAGGTGTCTTTTTTTTTTTTTTTTAAGATTTTATTTATTTATTTATTTATTTGACAGAGACATAGAGAGCACAAGTAGGCAGAGCCGCAGGCAGAGGGAGAAGGAGAAGCAGGTTCTTCACTGAGCAGGGAGCCCGATGCAGGGCTCGATCCCGGGACCCTGGGATCATGACCTGAGCTGAAGCAGCTGCTGACTGAGCCACCCAGGCACCCCAACAACTAAAATATCTAAAGAACTAAATATCAGTAAGAAAAGAGCAAATAATTCAGTAGAAAAATACTCAAAATATACAAATATTTCACAGAAGGGGAAACATGGCTAATAAATATAAAATCTAACCTCATTGGTAATCTGGGATATGCAAATCATTATCAGTGAAATACGTTATACACAGTAGATTGGCAAAGGTGAAAATTCCAAGTAACATATATATCAACAGGAACCTGTAGTGTATTGGTAAGGTAGTGTAAATTGGTATCACGGTGGAAGGCAACATGGTGCTAGTTGGTCAAATTTAACTTCTAACTTTTACGCGTACAATCCAGCCAGCCGTTCATTCCTTAAGAGTTCTCAAAGTGGAATTGGCAGAGTATTTCAGAGGGCCTGGGAAATGAAGACTACGATGTTATTTGCCAGCTCAGAATGGATCAAGGGCTTAATTTGAGAACTGAACTATAGAACTCCTAGAAGAAAATATTGGGAAAAAAACCCTGGGCCTTGGCAATGATTTTTTTGGTTATGACGGCAAAAATACACAAGTAGGACTACATTAAACTTTAGCTTGAACTAAACTTAAAAGCTGCTGTACATTGGGGCACCTAGGTGGCTCAGTGGGTTAAAGCCTCTGCCTTCGTTTCAGGTCATGATCCCAGGAGGGATGGAGCCCCACATCGGGCTCTCAGCTAAAGAGGGAGCCTGCTCCCCACCCCCCGACTGCCTCTCTGCCTACTTGTGATCTCTGTCTGTCAAATAAATAAATAAAATCTTTAAAAAAATAAAAAGCTGCCGTACAGCAAAAGAAACAGTCAACTAAATGAAAAGGCAGCCTATAGGGGCGCCTGGGTGGCTCAGCGGGTTAAAGCCGCTGCTTTCGGCTCGGGTCATGATCCCAGGGTCGTGGGATCGAGCCCCACATCGGGCTCTCTGCTCTGCAGACAGCCTGCTTCCTCTTCTCTCTCTGCCTGCCTCTCTGCCTACTTGTGATCTCTGTCTATCAAATAAATAAATAAAATCTTTAAAAAAAAAAAAAGAAAAGGCAGCCTATAGAATGGAAGAAAATATTTGCCAACCATGTATCTGATAAGGAGTTAATATCCAAAATATATAAGGAGCTCATACAACTCAACATCAGAACCCAAATATTCCAATTAAAAATGGGCAAAGGACCTGAATAGACATTTTTCCCAGACATATGAGTAGCCAATAGGTACATGAAAAAAGTGCTTAACATTACCAGCCATCAAGGAAATGCAAATCAAAATCACAGTGAGGTATTACCTCAACACCTGTTAGAATGGCTATTATTTAGGGCCCCTGGGTGGCTCAGTTGGTTAAGCAACTGCCTTCAGCTCAGGTCATGATCCCGGAGTCCCAGGATCGAGTCCCGCATCGGGCTCCCAGCTCCACGGGGAGTCTGCTTCTCCCTCTGACCTTCTCCCCTCTCATGCTCTCTCTCTCTCTGAAATAAATAAATAAAATCTAAAAAAAAAAAAAAAAGAATGGCTATTATCTAAAAAAACAAGAGGTGAGGTGAGCCAGCCTGGCTGGCTCAGTTGGAAAAACGTGCAACTCTTGATGTTGGGGTAATGAATTCAAGCCCCACCTTGGGTGTAGAGGTTACCTGAGTAAATAGACAAAAACTTTAAAAACCCAAGGGGTAACAAGTATTGGCAAGAATTTGGAGAAAAGGGAAGGTTTGTACATGGCTGGTAAGAATGTAAGTAGGTAAGAGTGCCTGGCTGCCTAGTCAGTAGAGTATGCATCTCTTGATCTCAGGGTGGTGAGTTCAAGTTCCAAACTAGGTAGAGAGTTTACTTTAAAATTAAAAAAATTAATAATAATAATGTAAATAAATATAGCTACTGTGGAAAAAGAATATGGAGCTACCTCAAAAAATTAAAAATATAACTACCTGGGGCGCCTGGGTGGCTCAGCGGGTTAAAGCCTCTGCCTTCGGCTCGGGTCATGATCCCGGGGTCGTGGGATCGAGCCCCGCATCGGGCTCTCTGCTCTGCGGACAGCCTGCTTCCTCCTCTCTCTCTCTGCCTCTCTGCCTACTTGTGATCTCTATCAAATAAATAAATAAAAATCTTTAAAAAATAAAAATAAAAACATAACTACCTTATGATCCATCAGTACCACTTCCGTGAAATGAAGTCAGTATGTCAAAGACATATCATTACCCTTGTGTCAGTTGCTGCAGTATTTACAAGAGCCAAGACATGAAAACAACCCAAGTGTCCCATCAACAGGTGAATGGATAAGGAAAACATGACGTATATATAAACAATGGGTTATTATTTGCTTATAAAAAGAAAGGAATTCTGCCAATATGGATGAATCTTGAGGTCATTATGCTAAGTGAAATAAGTCAAAGAGAGAAAGATAAATATAAATCCACGTATGTGTAGAATCTGAAAAGACCAAACTCATAGAAACTGTAGATTGGTGGCTGCCAGTGTGGGGTGGGGGAAATCAATGCAGGTTGTCAACAAGTACAAACTTCAGTTGTAATGTAATTCTGGGGATCTAATGTATAGCATGGTGACTGTTCACTAAGCACTGTATGGTGACAGTTAAGAGCACTGTATTACATACTTTAAAGTTGCGACGAGAATAGATCTTAAATGTTTTCACACACACATACACGCACACGGTAACTGAGGTGATAGATGTGTCACCTAACCTCATGTGGTAATCATCTTGCCGTATGATGCATAGATCATCACTTTGTGTGCTTTAAACAATGTTATATATCAACTATATCTCAGTATAGTTGGAAAAAGTTAAAAGATATTATTTGCCATTTTTACTATTTTGATGTTCGTATTGCGGAAGTAGTTCAAGAGCAATGATGGGTGAAATATCTGGTTCCTTAGCACAAATCAAGACAGTGGCACCAAACTGTACTAGTAGTCCTTGGATTTGCCACTGACTCACTCACTGTTGGGAAAAAATGTTCGCTAGTTTCACTTAAGAATGTCCTCCTTGATGGGGTGCCTGGGTGGCTCAGTGGGTTAAAGCTTCTGCCTTCGGCTCAGGTCATGATCCCAGAGTCCTGGGATCCAGCCCCACATCGGGCTCTCTGCTCCGTGGCGAGCCTGCTTCTTCCTCTCTCTGCCTGCCTCTCTGCCTACCTGTG
>RCUC01158548.1:0-30165 GCA_003697995.1 Taxidea taxus jeffersonii
AGCAATCAAGAATTGCATAATTTAAAGCTAGCAGACAGTGTGTATGGCAACTGTGTTTATCTGTGTGGCTATGCGGCATGTCACTTTAGCCACTAATCAGAAGTACAGCGGAACCTGTAATTACACCCTCCTGGATAATGGGAATTTGGATATGACAAGTTTGGTGATTGGCTCCATTCTCTTGCAACTGGCTCACCTTGCTCATTTTATTAACTCTGCACTAAGTTGATGCCACATCTTAAGTGACTGAATTTTTTGGATCTCACTTAAGAAGTTATGGCAGAGTTTTACTTGCACCTGCCATCATTTAACAGTAGCTTGTGAACCATGCTGTGATTTAAATGCACAGGAACGACAAGACGTGATTCAAGTGACTTTTATGTTATTTTAATCTTTAGAGTTATAATTTTAAAATAGTTTTTATCCAGTAACGAGGTCATCTAAGCTTTCATTCAGTAGGAGCAAAAACCCAATTCTGAGAATTTTCTTTTATGGAAAGGAAGTTAAATGAAATAAAACACTATAAAGAGGCCACATGGCCATGTACCACACTATTGATTTTGAAAGAGTACTCTGTGAAATATCAGTGATAATTCTGAGAAAACTTAAGAGAGTATTAAAGCAGAGACAACCTGAAGTTTGCAAACATAATCTCATAATTGGGCATAAATATTGGAATGGGAAAAAATGCTATGGCTGCAAGACCGTTGGCACCATGATGTGTCCTTAAGCTACAGAGATTGCTGATACATGTGCTCTGAGATTGTGTCCTAGGATCTTACTGGTATGCCTATGAAAAACCACTCATGAATTATGATTCTTTAAATATATGGGGTGTTTGGAAAATCATTCTTCTTTTCAATTTCTTGGTTGTAAATGGCCCCCAGTTATGAGATAATAAGAATTCAGCTTATTTATGCTATCTTCTTCTTCCTCCCAATGCCTCTGAGTTTGGGATATTTATACATTATTTTTAAGTTTTGTTTTGGTTACTCTTATTAACTTTAAATAGTATGCTATGCTATGCCTCAATTTTTCATTCTAAAAACTTGAGTCACTATCTTGACTTCCCCTTATAGAAGTTGTGGGTTATCAGTGATAGTAACCTTCTCCTTTTTCCTCCATTTTCCACTTCCCGCCTTCTGTCAGCTATACTTTTATATTATGAAGATTGATGTTCCTTTTTTTTGTCCTGCAACATAACCAAGATCTTCCTTACTTTGTCCTTAGGGTGACTATAAGAGTTTAAAATCAATCAGAGCACTTACATTAAGACTATATCAATATTCTGCACTGCCAAGCTAAGTAGCATATCAGGACTGCTATTTCCTTTTCTATGAGGGCAATGTCATAACCTCTCATCTACTTCAAACAAAAATGTTTTAGCACCATGTACTAGTCTTTGACACTCCATACAATATAATTCTTTAAAACTAGAAAAATAGTCTTAATTAGCCTTTTGTTTTTCTGGATTTCTTAATTGCCTATCTTTTTTATTGGCTAAATATATACCTTATCTTATCTCAAGTTTTTCTTGTTAGACTGTTGGTTGATTTTTTTTTTTTTTAAGATTTTATTTCTTTGACAGAGAAAGAAAGAGAGATAGCACAAACAGGGGGAACAAGAGAGGGAGGAGCACAGTCCTTGCTGAGCAGGGAGCCCAACTTGGGGCTGGATCCCAGGGATCCAGGATCCTGAACTGAGCTGAAGGCAGACACTTAACTGAGCCACCCACGTGGGCTGATTGCTTGATTTTCGTTCTCTCAATCACATTATGAACTGCATGGAATTCTTTTTTGCTCCAGAATCCTTCCCTTTGGTGCTCTTCATTTTCCAGTTCCAAAATGGAAGATTTTAAGAATGGCTCGGTGGCTCAATCAGTTAAGCATCTGACTCTTGATTTCAGCTCAGGTCTTAATCTCAGGGTCGTGAATTCAAGCCCCATATTGGGCTCCCTGATGGGTGTGGCACCTACTTAAAAACAAAAAAAAAAAAAAGGAAGAAAGATTTTGTATCATATTTGACTTCCTTTTCCTGTGTTAGATCCCTTGACTACTTTTTTGTTGGATCACCTCCTCATTCTGCTGGAACACATATTCAAGTAACTTCTTAAGAAAAGGGTCCTAGGAAGTAAAGTTTCCTAGTGCTGGTTTATGTGAAATGCCTATGTTCTACTCTTACAGCTGATTGATAGGTTGGCTGAATATAGAAATTAGTTTCAAATTCAATTTCCCCCAGAACTGAAAGGACTACTCTATTATCTTCTAGCAGCCAGAAATGTTAATGAGAATTTGGCTGTTCAATTTCCATTCCTCTGTAGGTGGTCTAATTTTTCCCTCTGGAAGCTTTTAGAAAGTTTTATTTATTCTTAGAGTTCTAAAATTTTACAAAGTTGCATCCAAGTGGGTTATTTCCCCCACTTATTATAGTTGGCCCTTAGGAGACTCTTTTAATGTAAAGATCTATGTCCTTTTCTAGGAAATTTTCTTATATGATTTCTCTTTTACTATTCTCTCCCTTCCTGGATCTCCTATTACTTAGCTGTTCGATTTCTTAGACAGGTTTTTAAATCTCCTCTTTTCTTTCATATTTCCCATCAGTGGTAGAGAATGCTATTTATATCTCAAGGTCTTCTTCACTTCATCTTCTTTGTTCACATCAGTTCATTAAAATAATAACACTATTATTAACAAATGTGTCAGACTGGAGCAGAATCTTTGCTTTTTACCACTCTGCATGCTGGATCCAGAGACATGCCCAACCAACGGCTGTTGTAGGTAGCATTCTCTTTTAAAGTTGATGCTGAAAACTGTCAGAGGATGGATTTAAAAACAAAAGAAAACAAAAAAAACCTTACTGAAGTCCAATTGTAGTATTGCTTTCCCTTCTGCCAGGCTCATCAGTTTCTCATAGATAAAATTAAATTGGTCTGGCATAATTTGTACTTCACAAAATCACGTTGATTACTACCCAGTACCTTGTGCTCTTCTAGGTGGTCGTAAATTGATTGTTTGATGATTTGTTCTTGTATCTTCCCAGGTATCCAAGATAAGCTGAATAGTCTATAATTACTATGGTTATGTTTTTCCCTGTTTAAAAAAAAAAAAAAAGCAGGTACTCCATCTGCTGATTCCACTTGTCAGGACCTTCTCCTGTCCAACCTTCCTTTTCTAAAATAAAGGCTGGTGGTCTTGCAATTACGTTTGCCAATTCCTTAAGTACCCCGGGATGCAAGTAATCAGGCCCTGCTGATTTGAATGTCCCGAGCTCTCTGAAGTGCTCTTCAATCACTTCTTTCCCCTTGTTTGCCTTTGTACCTCCAATAAGATACCACTTAATCTGGTTTAGTTTCCTTATCATTGCTGATTAAAAAGAAAAAAAAGGTGGGGGGGGGGTAAAGGCATAGTGAAAACCTCCACTATTACAGTTATTTGTTAATAGTTTTTGTTTATCAGTACTTGTTAATGGTTTTGTTTTGTTGATAGTTTTAATGATGGTATTTTGCTTCCTATAAATTCCTTCCTGTATTCTAACCTCTCCCCTTCCTTGCTTTCTTCCTTTTTCCCTCCCCGCTCCACTCTTGCCCTTCTTTTTTTTTTTTTTTTTTTAAAGATCTTATTTATTTATTTGTCAGAGAGAGAGAAAGCAAAGGAGCACAGGCAGACAGAGTGGCAGGCAGAGGCAGAGGGAGAAGGAGGTTCCCTGCCGAGCAAGGAGCCCGACGTGGGACTCGATCCCAGCACGCTGGGATCATGACCTGAGCCGAAGGCAGCCGCTCAACCAACTGAGCCACCCAGGCGTCCCCACTCTTGCCCATCTTAAATTTCTTACAGAGGGTAAAGTAAGGAGAAGGGAGGGAAAACAAAAGAGGCAAAGAGCTCCACAGAATTTTATGGCAGAGACATTACTAATCACAAAATATCCACATGCTCCATCAAATTTCCTGGCCTGTTTATAGTTCATGATAAGAAGCACGTAACCAGTTCTGGTTAACAGGTGCTCAGGAGCCATGAGTCAGTTCCCCATTGTCCTCTTTCCTCCTGCCCCACTAAACTAGAAGCCTCTTGTTCTAGATGGTATACCAACAGAATGCAAGTGACCTGGGGGGCCCAGTCACCACTGAACAGAGGCAGCACTAGGGAGCCATCAGCCCCTCAGAGGACCACACGTTGAGGTTTGCTTTTGCGGTGGAGGCTACCCCATCTTCACTAATACGGTACTGGTTTGTGGGTTAGTCAGATTATGCTAGGTTTTCCTGAGGGAACAGATTAACTCCGCAATCTAAGTGGCTTAACACAGCAAAGGCTTATTCTTATTTGTGGTATGTGGAAGATGTTCTCCAATGAGGGCCCCCAGTGACTCTTCCCTCCTGGAATCACACCCTTGGACAGTCGCCTCCCTCTCTGCCTCTGCACTGATCCCGTGGCTGACAAGAAAATGTAGAAGTGATACTGATGACAGTTCTCGGCCTCAACCTGAGGAAATCCGGACAGCCTCCTGATATAAAAGTCTGGCCATCCTACCGCAAAGAGAGGCAACACACAGACGCCTCGGGAATGAGACTCCATGTGGAGAAGCACTGAGGTCCCTGATGTGCCTGAGGAAGCCAAGTCCAGTTCAATTCCATTCAGGCCTTCCAAGGACCCCAGCCTCAGCCACCATTAGACTACAATCGCATGAAACCCAAAATGAGCAGAGCAGAGCTGTCCGGCAGAGCCCAGCCAACTCACAGAGCTGTGAGATGTAATAATAAATTGTTTGAAGCCATTCTGTACGGGATGGCTTGTTAGGCAGCAGTCGCTAAGAGAAGCATGGTAGACAGGCAGGGTTGGTGTCTGGGGGCTGGGCTCCACACGACATTCGTGGGACCATGTTGATACAGGTGGTGTCCTACATCTTGTACCTGTACCAGTGGGGACACGTGACTTTCCTTATTGCAGTGGCAAGGCAGGAGAGAGCTGGGCATTGCATATCAATTTAAATGCTTCCATCCCTGTTCCCAGTCCATTGGCCCATGAAAAATGTCAATGAGTAAGCAGAATTTCAATGAGATTTAAATGTCCCTGCCACAAAATGCACCACTTAAAATTTCTCTTTTTTTTTCCCCCTTAGTATTAGAACAAGGTTTTATCCAGGAACCATCCAAGTACCTTTCCAAAAACTGTAAACAGTGGTGTGTAGGACTGGCTCATATAGCTCCCAAGGGCCCACTGAAAATACCTCCTCTTAGTTCTGCACTCTGTGATGCCATGTTGGTAGAATGAAATCAGTCATGGTGGAGATACTTACACCACAGAAACTGGCAAAGTCAGGGCTCCCTTGCCTGAGAGGTGTTTGTTACAATTTATCAGACCATTCACTAGCTATACAAGATCCAAAATATATCTCTATTATTCGGCTGCCCCTGTATTCCCACATATTCATTTATTATTATAGGTAGACTTTTAAAAACTTGCTATCAATGGCTTTATCTTTCTATTTCATTATTTCCAATAACAGCTGAACCTATGACTTGAAGATATCTGCACAAACCTGAGTAACCTTTAATAGTAATAAAAAAAGATGACAATTTGAAGCTTTCTGTGTGTAATCAGGCTACACATATTTTTTTAATTTTTTTAAATTAAAAAATTTTTTTTTAATTTTTTTTTAAAGATTTTATTTATTTATTTGACAGACAGAGATCACAAGTAGGCAGAGAGGCATGCAGAGAGAGAGGGAGAATAGGCTCCCCGCTGAGCAGAGAGCCTGATGTGGGGCTCCATCCCAGGACCCTGGGATCATGACCTGAGCCGAAGGCAGAGGCTTTAACCTACTGAGCCACCCAAGCGCCCCGTGGCTGTACATATTTTTACAGCTAACTTCGCTTTTGTACGGTATGGGAAACATTGCCATATTATAAGTACAAAACATACCTATTTTCAGCCAGCATCAACAAGGTAATCCTTCCAGTAACTATAACATCTAATAACATTATCTTAGCTACTGATTTATTCTGGAAGCTTCAGTACCATATAAGCTTTAGAGTTTATAAGAACATATATTCTCTCTCTTTTTTTAAAATATTTTATTTATTTGATAGAGATCACAGCAGGCAGAGAGGCAGGCAGAGGGAGAGAGGGGGAAGCAGGCTCCCTGCTGAGCAGAGAGCCCTATGTGGGGCTTGATCCCAGGACCCTGGGATCATGACCCAAACCGAAGGCAGAGGCTTTAACCCACTGAGTTACCCAGGCGCCCCCATATATTCTCTTTTAAACCTTGTTGAAAGAGTTAATTCAGCTTCCAGTGCATCAACACTTGCTCTCCTGGCCTTCACCCTCCACACACACACAACTGAGAGGAAGGCCATCAATAAGGTTCAAGCCTCTATTATGGGATATGAAGCAATAACATTTTAAATAGCACCTTGGAGGCCTGAAGGAGTTAATACATCTTTCGGCAGTGCCTACTTTACAGCTCTGGCGTATTCTGGATCCTGAAAACCTGGATCATTATTTATTAAAAGCACGAGAAGGATCCAGTTGGAGGGAAAAACCTCATTCATCAAGCAAGAAGAAAGGACATGCTTACAAATGACATTAGAAAATAAGATGACCAGAAACCTTTCACTACATGTAACAAGGGATTTGAACTGGATCCATGCCTAATAATATGGTAAAATATAAGATGGTTCTGGTATCAAGGACACAAGTCATTTTTTTTAAAGATTTTATTTATTTATTTGACAGAGAAAGATCACAAGTAGGCAGAGAGGCAGGCAGAGAGAGAGGAAGGGAAGCAGGCTCCCCGCTGAGCAGAGAGCCCGACGCAGGGCTCAATCCTAGGACCCTGAGATCATGACCTGAGCCAAAGGCAGTGGCTTAACCCACTGAGCCACCCAGGCTCCCCAAGGACACAAGTCATCTTTAAAATGCTGCTTCCTGGGGCACCTGGGTAGCTCAGTGGGTTAAAGTCTCTGCCTTCAGCTAAGGTCATGATCCCAGGATCCTGGGATGGAGCCCTGAGTTGGGCTCTCTGCTCAGTGAGAAGCCTGCTCCTCCCCCCGCCCCGCCCCGCCTGCTTCTCTGCCTACTTGTGATCTCTGTCAAATAAATAAATAAAACCTTAAAAAAAAATGCTGCTTCCTAGCAAGACCCATTGAGACCACCTATGAATTTTTTTTTTTTAAGATTTTATTTATTTGAGAGAGAGAGAGAGAGAGCAAGAGTGAGAGCACAAGTTGAGGAAGGGGGCAGGGGCAGTGGGAGAAGGAGAAACAGGCTCCCTCTCCCCCACCTGAGCAGGGAGCCTGGAGGGGGAGGTGATCGATCCCAGGACCCCCAGATCATGACCTGAGCTGAAAACAGAAGCTTAACCGACTGAGCCAACCACCCAAGAGTTCCTGGATAATTTTTTTTATTAAAGATTTTATTTATTTATTTGAGAGAGAGATGGAGAGAACACAAGTAAGGCGAGGGGCAGAGGGAGAGGGACAAGCAGACTCCCCACTGAGTGGGGACTCCGACCAGGGCTCCATCGCAAGACCCTGGGACTTTGACCTGAGTCAAAATCAGACGTTTAACTAAGCCACCCAGTTGCCCCTACCTATGGATAAATTTGATGTTCATTAATTCAGAGTAGGAAGAAAAAGGTAGTTTTCTCACTGGACCCACCAACCAGTACATTTTCCATCACCATAATTTTCTGGGATCTTTGATAACTGCCCGAGTTTCAGGGATTTTTCCATGTATGAACCAAGATTATTGTGTACAGGTATGATTGATTCTATTTTCTAAAGATATCCACACTAATATACATCCTGGCCACACACTCTTCCCCAAACGGGATACTGACATTCCTTCACTGAGAGGCAGGGTCCCTTTGAACCTGGGGTTGGAGCAGGGGAATCTACAGTCTCCACAAATAGGATAAGGCAGAAATAACACTTCATGACTTCAAGATTAGGTCATAAAAGGTGAGGTGGCTTCACCTGGCCCCTTCTCCTTGGGACCATTGTAGCGACCCCATGGGAGGATGTCTATGGTAGCAGCATTCCCAAAAGATTCTCTGGTTCTTTCTTCCTTAGTTCACTGCTGGTGCTCTTTCAAGTTTTATCCATTTCAGTCCTGAGCGGAGTGAACAGAGGCAAGTCCTCTTGGCTGGGTTTTCCTAAAAGGAACCCGGCACGATAGGAAGGTGAAGCAGGACGTACTTGCCACTGGGTTTGCTTTTTGCTGCGGTGGTTGTGTTGGGTTTTGCTTCATCACATCACCAGTCTTCACTACCCAAATAGAAACACCCGTGCAATCTTTGTCATACCGGTATTATTTTAAGTAAACACAGGGAGGTGGGACAAAAGAAAATGGCTATAAATCAGAACTTCAGCCCCGAGCAGGTGCCTTCAAAACCATCCAAGTCGAACAGTTGTTTGGAGGTCATTTGTAACCAAGGCGATCTGCAGTGGACAGGATCAAAAATGGTTAGTTATCTCCTTCAGAATTCACGGTTACGGTCATCTCCAGAGACTCCTGTTCTGCAGCTCACTTCTGAATACTGTAGCAACAGCTGAGCTGAGAACCCATTCAAATGGGATTGGTAAAAAAAAAAAAAAAAAAAAGTCATGAAAATATTGCTTCTAATTAGGCAAGCCTAATGCTCGAGTGATTGTCAAAAACAAAAATGAAAACAAAAAAATCAAAACGCTAAAGCAGTGTATTTCATTATTTTTCCCTTCCAAATAATCAGCTTCCCGAGACCATGCTGATACGTATTCGTCCTTCCTTTCGCCTACATGATTCGGTTTTAACCGTGGCTCAGCCACCTGCCACGTGGTTTAACCGCTCTGTGCCTCAGCTTTCCCATCTGTAAAATGGCGATGATAGTAGTATCTACCTCCCACAGCTGTGGTGAGATTCCATAAATTAGTATCTGTAAAACACTAAACGAGGGGCCAGTACATATTAACTACCTAACAAATGTTAGCTATTATGACTATCACCTCGGAATGTTGCAAAATCACAATTACAACACAACATTATATTTTATTGTCCTCTAGCTACATGCCATGAAATCACCATATAGGCAAACATTAACCAGAACCTTTGTTCTTTCAGTTCCTAAACACTTCGCTATGAGATCCAAAACGTAACAGATTGGAGTGGCTAAAGTCAATGAAGACTAACGAGAGGTTTTAGTATTCTTTTTTGCCAGTGATCCTACTTCTAGGAACGCCATCTATGGAAATTTTCAAATATGCAAGCACCAGGTACAAAGAGGCTCATTGCAGTGTTATTTATATAGTGAAGAAGGAGACCCAGCCTACCTGAGGAACAATCTAAGAATGATTGAAAAACACTACAAATGTTACGAAGCCACTAAGAGGGGTGCTTTTGATAAATGTTTACTGATCAGTAAGTAAATGATCATGAAATAAAGGCAAGTGGAAAAGGGGGCTTCACCAGACCACATTTAGTAATTATGGACGCACAACAGCAGAGAAAACTAAAGTCTAGGGAAATGCATCAAAATGTTCAGTGGGTTTTCTGAGGGTGGAAGGATTCTGTGCATGGTTTTTGTTTATATTTCTTGACAGTTTTTGGTGTCACAAATTATTTTATATTTGAAGAAAACATGAACTCATACAGCCAAAACATTTAATAAAGACTCAGAAGACACACTGGGGACTAACAGGAACTCAACCCATGTCTCCTAAATCCCTAGGTATTTTCTGTGTGTGTGTGTGTGTTAGCCCCAAACAATACCAAATAACAGAGACAGACGTTGTATTCTTCAATTTATTTTTGCTTTGGAGAGAAAAGCTGAGTAATTTCTTGGCTAAAAAACAAAAAACAGAGAAAGAGAGAGAGAGGGATGGGTGAGGGCAGTTGGGGCGGACAGCAAGGGCTTCCTAAGGCATTAGGGTACAATTTGGCATTAACTCATTACAACCATATGTTTTCACAACATCAGGTAGAAACATCCTTGGCCCCTAACAGAATGGAAAAGACCCCTTTGGAAGAGGTTTAAAAAAAAAACAAAGTCTGGGGTTAATAAAAATAATAATAAAAAGAAAGCAAAATAATACTAATGCAAATAGGACATTAGTCAAGTCCAAATAGACGAGGAACAGAATTCCATGAATTCCCATGCCCCTGCATGCCACGCCTTTGCTAATAAAGCTCCCTCTCTGAATCCTGCACCTAAGGAAAGATTACTAGGGAGAGCTGCCTCTGAAAGGGCTCAGAAGCATCAGGCAATGTCAGTTTTACCTGCAGGCCACCTAATACCCTTCAGACAGGGGTCCAGGTACTGCCCTCCGCCTGGGGCCTTTCCCCTTCAGGGCAGGGAGCCTTGCTGGAGCTGTGCTTTGGCCTGAGAGGCAAGATTAATAAAATTAGGATTATTTATGATACTGGAGTGATTTAATAATATTTTTCAAGAACCTGAAGGATTTATGTAGAGGAACTGCTGTTTTAGTAACTAAACGCTTTTGGATGGACGCCAAGATAAACTAAGTCTTGTCTGGTTTCCGCCCCGAGCCCCTCCACCTTTTCCAGTTTCTCTTGGCAGAGAATCTCTTCTACTTCACTGAAGGGTGATGGTCAAGGAGATGACCTTCCTGGCTGCTTTATCTACTCGTCCCACCTCGAAATTTCTCTCAGCTTCTCTTTGTTTCTTCAGATCTCAAAGGCAGAATCAAGAGGGGAGGGAAGTAACATTTGCTGAATGCCTGCTGCATGCCAGGAGCTGGCAGATACATTAGCTCATTTAATTCCCACAAACACCTTGTGAGGTAGGCATAATTATCCCTATTTTGCTTGTTAGGGGATAGAGGAAATTTATTCTTTTAGCAGCTGGTAGAAGAATTCCTCTTGGGGACGGAACCATCTTTGTGGGAAAATGCCTTATTCAGCCTCTTTGGGCTGTAAACCAGGGATATGGGGCAATGTGTGGAGAATTGGGGGTGGGGGGAGACTGGGGGCTCCTCACTCAGAAAGAAGAGCCAGAAGCAAGAGGAGAGCAGGAGGTTTATAAAAAGACCGTGGGGCGGGCTGAGGGGCACGCTCCACTCTCCCAAGGGACACTCTTTTGATCACCAATAAATACTTATAAATACTTATAAATACTTATAAATAGCTTATAAAATACTCGCCAAAAGAGAATTCTCAGGATGGGCTTGTTGGCACAGGGTGAAACAGAAGCCCCCTGTGTGGCACCCGAAATGGTGATGGGTGGTACCAGAGGGATGTGTTTCCCTAATCAAAGAGTAGGAAGTCCTCCCTTGACAGCTGGGCAATATCAGAGGGACTGAGGCTCAGAGAAGTCAAACCATGTTACTGAGATCAAACAGCAGTGATGAAATCATACATCACCAGCCAAGACCAAAGTGCCCCCGGGGCTGTTTATCCCCAATGTCCTTGGTGTTTTCTCTAACTTACAGATTGCTAAGTGAGGTGGTCTCTCCTCTCCAAGGCCAGCTCTTCCCCTGGTGTACTCCATCCAATCCTAGTCATAGCAGTGAGGATTTACTGAGTGCCTACTGGATGCCAGGCATGGCTGCACGCATTTGCACTTTCGGTCCTCGCAACATCACGTTTATATTTGGGTATAATTATTGGGATTTCAGAACGTGAGAATTGCTACTTAGAGAAGTGAAGACACTAGCTCAGGGCCCCACTGCTGGAAGTGGTGAGACGAGACTGATTTGGTCTCTCCTCTCATCCCTTCCCACCTCCTTCAGGAATGATCCCTCCAATTAACCCATTCCTTCCCTGCCATACCCTGGGCTGCACCCCAAGATGGGACCTGGTGGGGTACGCACAGGTCATGCAGCTCAGCTTGGGCCAAAGTCATTCTGACAGCTCAGGCTAGTAGTGTAACTCCGGGGTTGGCAAGCCTTTTCTCTAAGGGGCCATACAGTAAACATTTTCTTTATGGGCTGGAAATGATCTCTGAGTCCAACTGCTTCACTCTGCCTTTGTAACATGAAAGCAGCCAGAGACGTAAAGGAATGTGCATGGCTGTGCTCTAATAAGGCTTTATTAATGGACACTGAAATTTGAATTTCATATATTTTCTGCATGTCACAAAGTGTTATTCTTCTTTTGCTTTCCCCTCCAACTATTTAAAAAGGTAAAAACCATTCTCAGTGCAAGAGGCACATAAAAACTGGAGGCTGGCTGGATCTGGCCCATTGGTCACAGCTTGCTGACCTGTGGTTTTAGTAAATTCTCCCTCCTCTGGGGTTCCACATCCAGCTGGGCCCACATCCAGGCTGAACGGCCTCTGGGCTGGGCTTTGATCCTTCTTTCCTCTCGCCTATAAAATCACACATGTTCAGTTTCTGAGCTTTTGCACATTGCTCTCTCTTTAGGAGCTCTCCTCCAATGCTATAGCTTTTCCTGCTGAACCAGGAGAAAGGTTGTCTGCTGTCCCTGAAGGAGGTGGCCATAAGATAAGACAGAACTGCCATCACTTAGGTGACCCGGTGAAGCTAAGCTCCAGGGCAGGTGAAAGGAGTGTCACCCTAAGGCTAGGACAAGCTTTGAGAATAATGTGCTTTCAAATAGATTGAACATCCTTGAAGGAAATCTCCAGAAGGGTGGAGAAGACACTGATGAGAATCTGACTCCAAGGAAGGAGTTCCTGGAGCCCAAAATGGAAATGGTTTTCTCATCCCAAGAGGCCAGATGAGAGGACAAGGGATGGTAGGAAAGGTGAAGAGCAGAAATGCAATCAGACCACTGCCAGGGGCAGCCTACATCCAGACCCAGAAAAATGATTAAAATGCCCTAATAAACAACGGAGAATAACTGTTAACATTTATTAACAATCTGCTATATTCCAGGCACTATATTGTGGCGTTCTTTCATATATTATTTAATCCTTTTAACACTCTGATAAAATAGGCATTAAAAAAATCTTCTTGCATTTATTCAAGAAATACAAATATTATCTTCTATGTAGCAGACACTGGGCTTGATGCTGAAGACAGGTGAATAAACAAAAGCAGACCTTGTGCCTGCTTTCATAAAGATGATAGTCTAGTACTGAAATTGGCAAACTTTTACTACAAAGAAACAGCAAATATTTTACTAGGTCATAAAGTGTCTATTGCAACTACTCCTCTTTGCCATTGTCATACAAAAATGGCCATAGGTAATATGTAAATAAGTAGGTTTGCTCATGTTCTGATAAAACTTTACTTACAAAAACAGGGTACAGACCAACACTGGCTATAGTTTGCTGAGCCCTGCTCTAGCCTGAGACAAACATTAAGCAAATAATTTCATAAATAATAACCATTAAGAGCTATCACATCGAAGTTCCTCATAACAAAAAAGCCTATAATAGGAGGGAGTTTACCTATTTAGGGAGATCAGAGATTTCCTAGAGGGAGTTGGCTTAGATCTAAATGCAGAAATTACTGAAGAGGGAGGCAAGAATTATTCCAGAGGAATTGGTATGTGCAAAGGCCCTGTGGTAGAAGGGAGCATAATGAGCACAAGACTGAAGGACTGTTTATGTGGTTGGAGCAGAAAGAGTGGCTGAAAAAGGCATATAGGGCCCAGACCACAAAAAAGTTCTTAGGGATCTTCTCAGGGAATTAAGTCTCAATTTAAGTATAGAAACTACGGCACAAGGAGTTAAGTAGCATGCTCCAGGCAATATAGGTAGCAAGCAATGAAGCTAGAAGCCCCTAGTCTGTTTACTTCCAGACCTAACTTCTGTATTATCTTTGTTCACTTTGGTTTTATGTTTGCCTTGTGTCTTTACAAACCCCATTTATGAAATTCCAAAATCTCTCAGCAAAATTAAAAGGAAACAGAATTCTGTCTACACCTAGGCTGGAAGTTAGCCAAGCCCTGACGTCAGCTGAAAACCAAATTAAACTGGGTAGAGGAGTCCTAGTTTGAAAGAAGGAAATACAAGCACTGGAGATAGCTGTCTACTCTCTTTCATCTCAAATGTCCCCTTATATGGAGCCTTATTAAATTGTCCTTATAGTCAATGTCAAATAGTGGTCTTCAGAATATTGCCAAATTCCTGCAACCTGCTCTGACATTCCTCTCTCTCTCTCTCTTTAAATGATTTTATTTTTAAGTAATCTCTATATCCAACATGGGGCATGAACTTACAACCCTGAGATGAAGAGTTGCCAGGCAGGTGCCCCTCTGATGTTCCTTCTTGATCTAGCCCTTGCCCACCTCTCTAGCTCTGTCATCACCACCTCATTTGTCACCCTCCCCTCCTTTGAGAAAATTGAATGTCGTGCTGCTCCATGAAACTCCCTGCTTCCTCTTTCCTTCTGCTGGAAGAGCCAGGCCACCTCTGCCCTTCTGTCTGGATGCTTTCACTTCCTGAAGAATCTACTTGGGAATTACTCCTCAGGCTTCCGGTTTTACAGACAGCCTTTTAGGCCTGTTCTCTGCCCAGCCTGAATACTGTGTTCCTCCTGTATACTCACACGGCTAACATCCTAAACTCCTGCTCATGGCCAACTTAGCTCACTGGCCTCTGAGCCGATGAGCTCTGTGACAGCAAAGAACTTCTCTGATAGGCATTTAGCATTTTCTATGTAGAGGTTAATTTGTTTAACATCACTTTCCATGTGGAGGTTAACTTGCTTAACTTGTTGTTAATCTACTTGTTTCTGCCTCCTAATTACTCTCATATTTCTCCTTGAGAGGTCCTAGAATCAGCAGTTCTCAAAGTGGGGTCCCTGGTCCAACAGCATCAGCATTATCTGAGAACCTGCTAGAAACGCAAATTCTCAAGCCTTCCTCCACCTCTATAATCAGACACTCTGAGGGTTGGCATCCAACAATCCATGTTTTTAATTGTGATTCTAATGGTCTCTAAAGTTTGAGACCCGTTGTCTTGTAGGAAATCTTTGCTCATTAAATTATTGTTGATTCCCTAAAGATAGTACCCACTTATTTTCAATCTGGAAATGAAAAAGTCATTGAGGAAATGACAATGGAAGATTTGTTAGGCTGGATTTTAGAAAAGGAATTTTCTGACATGATATTTCAAAATAAATAACTAGTTCAGGGAAGGCTCTCCTTCGTATGCCTTAAAAATAGGACTGATTCCTCTGTCTGGCTGAGCCTGGTTTGGGTGTAGTCATGGGGAAGGGCAGGGGTTTGGACAAGATAACCCCACTAGGTGCCTTCCAGTGCTCAGATTCTCTGCTTCTAGAATATTCCATGCACCACAAAAGAAATACAAGTTAGGGAGCAGGCCGTCATTAGTAGGGGACTTTGGGCTTTCCACCCACAAGGAAGTATATGCTTTTATTCCTCTCATACGTTGAGTCTGTGCCAGTCTATACTCATAAAGAGAGATGACCAGGACCTTTTGAGAACGGTAATTGTTTGTTTTTAGGTCATAAAAATGAATCCTTGCATTGTTTTCAAAGGAACATGCTCTTCATGCAGTCTTTACAAACTGAATGACAAGTAGGTGAGGCCCAAGATTGGGAAGATAAAACTTCATTTGTTGATTTTTGGCCCCGAGCTGAAACAATGGGACAAAGGAGTGGCTTGTTGGTATAAGCTCTATAAAACACAATAATATTAGTCATGTAAACAGAAGAAAATAGGAGAGGCTTAATGAGATAAATTACACCAAGTCACCACATTAGGGATTAAAATATTCCGATAAAGCAAACACACTAAAAGATCCAAAAGAAAGGATAAAGGGAAGAGTGGGGAGCGCCTGGGTGGCTCAGTGGGTTAAAGCTGCTGCCTTCGGCTCGGGTCATGATCCCAGAGTCCTGGGATCGAGCCCCACATCGGGCTCTCTGCTCTGTGGACAGCCTGCTTCCTCCTCTCTCTCTCTGCCTCTCTGCCCACTTGTGATCTATTAAATAAATAAAAATCTTAAAAAAAAAAATAAAAAATAAAGGGAAGAGTGGTAACTTCAGATTTGGAAAACAATGGGTCTTTCTATCCAAGGAGCGGACAAGAGGAGCTTTCAGAGGCTGTCTGAGCTGACTGAGCACCCATTAAAATCCTACTTGCCATCCAAAAAAAAAACACCCAAAAAACCACCCTCTACTCAAACCACTGGCAGACAAAGCTAACACATTCTTTTCTTCTTTGCTTCCCCATTATTTTTTTTCCCCTTCACAATTGCAAAGCAATCCATTTTGCTATATACCTCTGTGAAGGGAATAAGAGCGTTCACAGGTTTCCAACTCTCTATTTGCATTTGTTAGATTTGTTGGCCTGACTTGCAAAGTGTGAATCGGCTGCTGTTCTCAAGCTGGGGCGGGGGGCGCAACTTATCACTGTTTAAGATTGCCCATGTACCTGTGTGAACAGTAACTTTTCATAACCGATTTTATAAGGACATTTGAACAATGGAAGTATAGTGCACGGATTTGTGCTATTTAAGCTAATAGCGCTGCAAGGTCTTGAATAGATATTCTCTATTTCTATAGCTGTCTTTATTAAGTGTACATCTATAACTGTGAAGAAACAGAACTTCTCCCAAAACTTGGAATAGCTAAATTCTCACTGGTTCCTACTACCTTAAACCTTTGGGTGATGAGGTTGCCAGAAGCCAATGAGCATTTAAAAAAACAACAGAATAAATAGGAGTAGTAACAACAATAATAATAAATAACCAGCAGCAACAACAACAACAATAATAATAAATAACCAGGCTATCAGACCTAGCTCCGGGTCAAGAGCTGACAATACTACTGCTAGAGTTAGGTCTGCCGCCAAGCTTTTCAGGAATATTTCTTTTGGGCATCAAAACTCAAGCCTATGGGAAAAAACAAAACAAAACGAAACACTCCAGCTGCAGTGTTTTCACAATAAGCTTTTGATATTTTATTTGGTTGCTTTTATTATTTTTATTTATTTATTTTTATGTAGGCCTCATGCCCAACATGGGGGCTCGAACTCATGACCCTGACAGCAAGAGTTATATCCTCTTCTGATTAAGCCAGCCAGGAACCCCTTTTTGGGTGTTTTTAGAAGTAGTATGTATGCATTTGTTATGGAAAATATTAAAAATATTAAAAATGCAAACAAAGGAATTAAAACAGCCTTAATCATAAGACCTACATAAAGCCATATTTTGGTTTATTTCCTTCTAGGCTTTTTTCTGGGCATATGTTAAGATATGCACACACATAAAAATGCATACAAGTACTACCCAATTCAATACCATCCTATGATATATTAATATCAAATACTATTGCATTATGTACTTTTTTCACTTAATAATTATATATACTTTCTTGCCAATAAAAATTTTAAAGCAAAGGTTACAAATTGATAGCCAGTGAAGAGGTCTGATTGGCTCACACAATGGTCAACCAAGTGGAGCTGAGGAATGGCGAGTCCTGTGAGATGGGGTCTGTGCTCTCTACTTAAATCTCCACTACTCCATTGTTCTCCCTCTGAGGCTGCAGCTACTATGCCTAATTTCACTTGCACTCTTAAAAAAAAAAATAATGATAATAATAACAATAGTAGGGTTAAGAGGAAAGTAAAACAATCCTTCTCTTCTCCATGTCTCTACTTTATATCCAGACTACTTCACTCACTTTGGTTACTGCTTGGCTCCCAGGTTTGGGATCTTTTTCCTAAAGCATGTTTTGTAAAAGCTTTAGAAAATACAGTGATGGGGTACCTGGGTGGCTTAGTTGGTTAAGCAATCAACTCTTGGTTTTGGCTCAGGTCATGATCTCAGGGTGAGATCAAGCCCCATAACGGGCTCTGTGTTTAGCCAGGAGTCTGCTTGAGATTCTTTCACTTTCCCTCTGCCCTTCCCCCTTTGCTATCTTGCATGCTCTCTCTCTAAAATAAATAAAATCTTAAAAAAAAAGAAAGAAAGAGGGGCACCTAGGTGTCTCAGTGGGTTAAGGCCTCTGCCTTCAGCTCAGGTCATGATCCCAGGGCCCTGGGATCGAGCCCTGCATTGGGCTCTCTGCTCAGCAGGGAGCCTGCTTTCTCCCCCACTCTCTCTGCCTGCCTCTCTGCCTACCTGTGATCTCTGTCAAATAAATAAATAAAATCTTTTTTAAAAAGAAAGAAAAAAATATAGCATTATGTGACTTCCATAATTTATTGAACCAAATCACTGCTGTTGCATACTCTAGTTATTTCCAGTTTGTTGATATTACCAGTAACACTGGAAGGAACATCTTTTTACATAAATGTAAAAGAGACGTTCCTTGAAGCAGAATTGTTTTTGAAGGGTAGGAGTATTTTCTTTTTGATATATCCTTCCAAATACATTTCAGAAAAATTGCACCAAACGCATTCTACCAACAACAGGTGACTTTACTTATTTCCTATTCTATATGCCAGAGCATTACTCCATGTTTTGGTAAAAAGTAATTGCCAATTTGAGGAGTTAAAAGTGCCACTTCAGAGGGCACCTGGGTGGTTCGGTCAGTTAAGAGTCTGCCTTGGCTCAGGTCGATATCTCATAGTGCAGATCGAGCCCAGAGCTGGGCTTCCTGCTCAACAAGGAATCTGCTTCTCCCTCTCCCTCTGCCCCTTCCCCAACTCCTGTGTGGGCTCTCTCTCTCGCAACAAAATCTTGAAAAAAAAGGTGGCATTGCAGGCACTATGCCAAGTGAAATAAGTCAGAGAAAAACAAATACTGCATGATCTCAGATATATGTGGATTTTTTTCAAAAGGCATTTAAGAAATAATAAAAATAAAAATCGTGTTTTTAGGCGCACCTGGTTGGCTCAGTTGGTAGAACACATAACTCTTAATCTTGGGGTTGTTTGAGCCCCATGTTGAGTGTAAAGCCTACTTTTTAAAAAAAGCATTTTTAATATGGTTTCACACACATTTTTTTCATATATACACAATTTTCTTTGGGAATTACCTGTTGTAATTTGTTATGTGTGTATGTGTGTTTGGTTTTTTTTTTTGACATACTGAAATATTTAACATTCATGAAGTCAAACCTGGCCATACTGTGTTTCCTTCCTTTGCCTGTATGCTTACAAAGTCTCTACCTTGTGACTGGGTAAAATTTTATGTATATTTTCTCCTGTTCTTCTGTTGTTTTCCTTTTTACATTTATGTTTTCAGTATCCCGTTTGCCCTCTCAACAATATTGGCCAGGGCTTCACAGTGAAACTCTGTTTCACGGCCCCATGGTGCTATATGACCCAGGGTTATGTCTTCTCGTGCTTCTCTAACTCTTCTCAGTTTCCCACAATAGCTCTTTGCTATTCACAATCCTTTAAATATTTCATAGACTGACATATGCGTCAAAAAATGATTTGGGGAATATCATGAAAATGTAGTTGTTTGGGGGACCTGAGTGGCTCAGTTGGTTGAGCGTCTGCCTTTGGCTTGGGTCATAATCCCAGGGTCCTGGGATTGAGCCCCACATTGGGCTCCCTGCTCTGGCGGGGAGCCTGCTTCTCCCTCTCCCTCAGCCTGACACCTCCCTTCTTTGAGCTCTCTCTCTCTCTCTCTCTGTCGAATGAATAAATAAAAAAATCTTAAAAAAAAAAAATGCAGTTGTTCTACTCCCTGAGGTGGGACCCGGAAAAATGCATTATTACCAAACACCCAAGAGAACTTTTCTCCAAAGTAATGGAGGAACCGCTGGGTGGACCCTTTTACCAATCTGCAATCTGTCTGTATCTATATCTCCATGTCTAGGCAGAACTACATCCATATCCGTTATCTGTGTAGTACCCACCGAACACCTGTCACTATCTCCCAGGTATCTCAAACTCAATCTAAAGCACAATTCACTACCTCCCCACTCAAAACTGCTCATCTGCCAACAACAAAAGGTTTGCCTGCCCCAGATCTGAATCAGCCATTTCTCCAAGGATCTCTCATATCTTTTAATAGATAATGGTATTTAGAAACTAAGGTCTGGGCACTGTATACCTACCATTATCTTGTCTTACTTTGAACTGTTTCCTCGGGACACAGTTCCAGCAGTGAGATTATTGGCTTACAGAAGATGAAATATTTTATGGCTCTTGATTCAATATTGACAAAGGTACAACCAGTCCATTCATGGGCCCTGTTGGGACCATATATCTTTTGTGTCAGTCGCTAATATTAAAGCGGTAGCATTACCTAACATTGTCTTCCTGATATGAGAAGTTCAGGGGAGAGTTCTGACATACAGCTCCTATCCCTGCCTTCTCTAGTTCCCCAGGAATCTTGCTGATGGAGATAACAGACACACTCTGAACAAGAGCCAAAGGGGGAAGAAAGAACTAGGTGGGCAAGTGCACTAACCAGCTCCCCCTTTTGCCCCTTCTCCAAATTAGTGCATGTCTGGTGCATTTGTAGAGGAAGATGGAGCCAAGGCCAGGACCTGTAAACAAGGCTTCCCACTTGCCTTTACCTCCTAAGCACCTTCAGAATGCACCACGAAGATTAAGCTGGCCTCTCCTGATGGCAGTGAGAAAAAGATAAAGATGGGCATGATTTCTGAACTTTAATGACCAGTAAAAACATCAACCAAAAATGTGTGGCCCAGATGAGCATACTGGAGAGAATGAAGGATGCAGAGAAAGGTAGCCATGAAGAGGGTAGAAAGGGGGGCAGAAATGTAACTTCTCCTAGACTCCCTTAGAGTTATCATTTGTGATAAGAGAGGGATGGAATTCCCTCTCCTACAAGTACTACCAGGCATGCTCTCTGAACATGTTTATTCTTCTTTGCCTCAGGTAAAACCCACATTTACTCACCCAAACTACGTCCAAAAAGACACTGTGAGGCCCTTGGAAAGAACAAGACTTGCTACAAGCTGTCTTGATTTCCTTAAGGGCTAAGAGTGAAGAAAAAACACTAGAATTAAAAAGCTTAGTGAAAAAGAAAAGGAACAAAAGGAAAAGAAAGATGCCAGGGAAGAATCAGTGCAGATATTGATCATCCTAACAAGTCTTGTACCTGGCCCAAAACGTGCCACTACCACATTGCTGCTGGTGGTGAGCGTAGGAGAGATCTCTTCCTTTTATGGTTCTTCTGATGCTTCTAGCTGACAGGAAGTCCTAACATCTCCAAACTGGGCTACTCTGAGTCCAGCTCCTTTAGTTAAACCCAGAGGCTAGGCCTTAGCTGAAGGTGTGGTCAGTAATCCACTCAAGAGGCGGCCAGCATTTGGGCTAAGAACGCTGACTATAACGTGGCTCTGCTGCCTCTCACTAGCTGTGAGATTTGGGTTTGGGTTTCCCATTTGTGAAACGGAGATGTATTCGGGAGATGTATTCGTCAGGGTTCTCTACAGAAACAGAACCAATGGGAGATATGCGGTGGGAGGGAGAGCGTTATTACAGGAAATGGCTCCTGTGATAATGGAGGCTGAGAAGGCTGCCTACAAGCCAAAGCCAGGGGTGTCATCCAGTCAGATTCTAAAGGCCCAAGAACCAAGAGAGTTGATGGTGTAACTCTCAGCTGAAGGCCAAAGAGTGAACAAGGATTGAAACCATGGTAGGAGTGGTGGGAATGGTGACAGTGTAAATCCCAGCCAGAGTGTGAGGACCAGCCGTGCTGTCAGAGTGCAGGAGAAGATGCATGTCTCAGATTAACTGAAGAGCAAATTTGCCTTTCTACCTTTGTTGTTCTATTCAAGGCCTGTGCTGACTGGATGATATTCATTCATACTGGTGAGAGCAAACTTCTTCACTTAGTCTGTTCCAAATGCTAATCCCTTCCTGAAATCCTGCCACAGTTAGGCCCAGAAATAATGTTTTACTAGCTCTCTGGGCATTCCCCCTTAGTCCAGTCAAGATGACAAATAAGATTAACCATCAAAGGTGATAACAGTACTGACTTCAGAGTCACTGTGAGGAACAGATGAATTCGTATGTAAAGTACTCAGGACAGTGAACTCAGAAACAATAGTTAGAAGGTGTTAATGATGATAATGGTGACTACAAGGTGTCAAAATGCATCTTCCTTCAACAGGCAGGTACTGAAATTCCCTCTGATCACTACTATAGTTTGAAAGGTCCCCAAACTACGCTTCAGGGAATTGCTACTGTTTCAGGAGCTGGGCCCAAGTAATTCATTGGTACAACAGAGTAATGACCGTCTTCCCTGGCCCTCTCTCTACCAACTGCCGACCAAGTTAAGTTAATGGATATAATTTTTTAAACTAAATGTTCATCCCATTAGTTTTTACACCTTTAGTGCTAAGTGAGCATTTGGAAAGAATTAATGAGTAGAAAACAATTATTGGAAATGCTCAGAAATGGTCACCCAGGCATAGCTTAACAGCCAGATTATTTTTCATGAAGATGTACACAATTGTTTCTATGCTAGATTGTATAAATATAAGAGTTACTTTCTGCTGGTAAAATTAGTCTTAATTTGTATGAGAGAATGAAATACGTCAGTATTCGGTTTCCCTGCCAAGAGGATAGTAGTGTCCAGGTTCAGTGCTAGCTGAGAGAATCTGGGTCTCCAACATGAGGTACTGAAGGCCTTCAGGCCATCTCCAGAAACATGTCTCCTCTATTACGTACAAGGCTCACTGAATGTAACACCCAACCGAACATCGGCATGGACCGTCTTATGGGTTTATTCTTATTCTTATTACTCATCATTTAAAGTACTAGTTTTTATTTCCCAGTTATACTTAAACTCCCTGGCAGAAGAGTTGACTTTTACATAGTTCCTTATGTCTTCAAGGTCTAGAAGAGAATTATATTTTTAGTGCATATCTAAATAAACATACTGGTTAAAAACTTGTTGCCTGGAATGGATTATGCTTCAAAATTTTTTAACTTCCATTAACCACACCCAAAATGAGACGTGGGGCAGCTAAGTCTTAATAATTAAGGGACTAGAAAATGTCTGCCTACTGAGGACCAAAAGTTAACAGTATGAGGTCTATAGCTGGAGCTTTATGAATAGGGCTTTAGCCCCAAAGAGTTTTTGTTGCTGGGGAAAAAACCCTGCTCCACCAAAGTTCTACTGGCTTTAAAGGCTTGCTAGGGGCCATCACTACCAAACTGTAAATGATTCGCACTTTTGTGGGTCCTAAAAAGAGGCTATTTCCCTACTGATTCCTTTTACATATGAAAGAATTGTTGCTTTTGCTTTCTACATAGACCACTGAGCTAAACTCGGTCAAACTAAATTTAGCTTGAGATTCTTATTGGATATCTGTTGGGATTAGGGAAGTATACAGTATCCTGTCCTATTAGGACATTTTTCAAGATACATGAATGATAGGATTCACAGAAGGAAGGCGCTTATTGCACTGGAAACAAACATTCTCAGCCTTAACCTTCCACTCACAATAACATCCCCACCCAAACCACCACACCTCTCCCCACCACCATCTTGGCTGCTCTACTCAACCCAAAGGGATGATGGAAATGAGAATACTTCATACTTAGAAAATAATCTCCTAATTCTAGCCCAGTACAGTTATGGACCTTCCAGTCCATTGTCATCCTAATGCCTGTGAACAAACATATTATGTGAATACACTTACTGAAAAAGAGGGGTATATTTCAAAGGACCTGTTTGAAGACATTGGATAACAGTTAACAGACTGCAAATCCTTAATATGCCTTCCCATTTTACTATGAAGGAATTCTTACTGAGAAGGAATTTATTATTGAGTGAAATTTAAGAAGAACTAAGTCCACCTCCTGCTTGTTCATTATTCCTTCTCCATCTCCCCTCCTCCAATCCTGGGAGCCCAGTTCTGTTAACAGCATAAAGATAGGCTTTGTTCTATCTTCCCAAACAGAACTTTTCCTGAAATGGCTGCCATGGGGGAGGGAAAGCCGGTAGGATTGGTCTTCGTATACCGCAATGCTAAACATACTATGTTTTATAAATCATAAGGTTCTTTTTTTTTTTTTTTCTTTTTTTGAGCCTAATTTGAGTAGCCAAGATTGTTTACCTGATGGTCTAATTTTTCCAGACTGGAAATAGCCACACCTAGAGAGAAAAACTCCTCCTTTTCTTTCACTCTTCTCATAAACACAGGTTTTATATTTCAATTTTTTCCATCTTTCTAAAGTAGGCCTGATTTCAGATGAAAGATTTCAAATGAAGAAAGACACATAGAAGAGATCCTAAAGAGTCTCTTGGTAGACACAGAATTGTTGAATTTAAAGATAATTGAGTTTGACTTCTACCATATAATAGCAACCCACAGCCATTAGGATTCTTACTTAGACAGGGCTCATCAATTCTCACTAAACCGTATTCACAGATTTGAGGGACCTTTGCCATTGCTAATAAAATAGATGATGTGAGGGGTGCCTGGGTGGCTCAGTTGGTTAAGCGGCTGCCTTCGGCTCAGGTCATGATTCCAGGGTCCTGGGATGGAGCCCCACATCAGGCTCTCTGCTCAACAGAGAGCCTGCTTCTCTCTCTCCCTCTGCCTGCCTCTCTGCTTCCTTGTGCTCTCTGTCAAATAAATAAATAAAATCTTAAAAAAAAAAAAACAATAAAATAGATGAAATAGAGGAAACTCTCTTCCAGGAAAGTGTAAGTTCCCAGTTCAAAAATAATCCTGGACCAGGTCATACTCCTAAAAAAAGTTCCACTAATATCTAAATGACTTCCTAATTTCTATATGTGTTTCTCAAGGTCTTTCCAACACACAACTTTGTATTTGTGGGGTGAGATGGTGTGACATTCAAGAGGAGCATACGTGAGACCTAATTCCATTAAGCTCTCACTGGTTAGCCACATTTTTTTCTTATTATATTATCTAAAGGGGCAATTCAGGGCATTTAGCCACCAAAAGCAATTGTCATATGTTGTGATGAACTGTTCATTATTTTTCATAGCCCTCCCACCCCAAATTCCATTTTTAACTTCCAAAAAGATATGTGTATTACTGTTATTTCTTCTTGAGGATGAAACAGCCCAGGAATGTAGCAGTGGGGGGGGGGGTTGGGGGGAGGGCATTCAAGGTCAGTGGCTCCTGCCTTTCCCTGAGATCCACTTAACCTGTCCCCAAGAAACACCATGAGGATGCACTTCTTTGAGCTCCAGCAGACTGGGCCACAACCAGACCCAGACTAGAGTTCCACAGAAAACCCCTTGGGAATCCATGTTGCTCTGTGATTTTCCGGGCCGCATCGTAGCAGGGGTGGTATTTCCCCAGCTGTTAGGGTAGGGGCTTCATCAAGCCCCAGGAGAAAAAGGGAAAGGGAACAAGGCTGTTAGGGCCAACCCCTGTGTTAAGGACTATACTGTTTTCTTGGCTCATCTCATTTAGTCTAGCAACCACCATGAGAAACCTGGTGCCATCATCCTGATTTTATAAATGAAGAAACTGGCCCAGAGAGGGGAAATGGTTTGGCCAAGCTCATATAGTAAGAAGCAGATTGGACCTTCCATCTCTGAGCCTGGTACTCTTTTTGTTATATGTTTGTTATGTTTTGTTTGTTTCTAGGTTTGGGCAAATGGGTGAGCCAGGAGGTAGGGCTGGGATGGGGATGCAGAGAAGGGAGGGGAAGGAGGCAGAAAAGGGCTAGCAAAGCAGGGAGTGACAAAAGGATATGCAGGAAATTCCCCGAAGAGCCTTGAATCCTATTGATTTGGAAATATGACTGACTTTAAGGCAGGGATTATGATTTACCATTGTTAAGAAGTGTAAAGGAAAGAAACAATCTGTCCTAATGTTCTTGATTATAGTTTTCAGGTTAATGACTTTCCCTAAGTCAGAGGTGTTAATCAGATTTAAAACTTCTATAGCTGTGATGTTTCACTTTATGTCAATTTGACTGGGCTAAGGGATGCTCAGATAGCTGGTAAAACATTATTTCTGGTGTGTCTGTGAGTGTGTGTCCAGAGACGAGCATTTGATTCAGTAGCCTGAGTAAAGAAGATTGTCCTCACCACTGCAAGTGGGCATCATCTAATCCATTAGGGGCCTCCCAAATAAAATAAAAAGGAGAAGAAACAGCAAACTCTCCTCTTTTCTTGAGTTGGGATGTGAAGCTCCTGGTCCTCTTACCTCCAGACTCCAAAACTGATACCAGTGGTCTGAACCGGGTAATATCACCAGCTGTCTTGGTTCTCTAACTTGCCAATAGCAAATGATGGGACTTCTCAGTCTTCATTACTGTATGGGCCAGTTCCTAACTTCAGTCCCCTACTGGTTTGTTTCTCTGGAGAACCCTCACTAGGTATGATGCGTAATTCAAAGCAGTGTTTTTAAACCAGGTGGTGCAACATGTGCTTATGACTTGTGTGTACGTGCGTGTGCATGTGAGAAAGAGAGAGAACTAGACTGAGAGTTTAAAAATTATATGTCTTACTATGGTTCGTGGTCAAATATCCTTGAAAGCCATTGGTTTTAAGAGGGCTTTGGAGGCTAGAAATAAATCCATTCACATTCAACAGGCGAAATGTTTCCAGACGTGTTACCAGGGCCCTGACTACATGTCTGCTGTCATCAGGACGTCTCAAACCACTATTAATCACAGAACTAGCAAGAGCTCCCCTAATTTTGTATTTTTACTTTAAAAAATGTTATTTGTGAAGCTGTAAATAAGAACACGTTGCGCTCCTGTCCTAATCAAGTTAAGACTCACGGTCTCCTTCATTCCTCTGCTACTGAGCCTTTCTTTGCTGCTGTAGCAATTTGGGGTATGGATTGGGTGCTGTCAGAAGGCACTCGAATGATAGTGGCTGCATTTCTCTGCTGGCGGGCACAATTCCAGAGCCCCGAGGCAGCTCTTAGCTCTGTTTGCAGGAATATAAATTCTTAAAGTATCAACCTTCCTTCCAAAGTGCCAAGAGAAATCCTACCAAGCTTGTGGGCAAAATACATATAAACGTTTTTCTATCAGTAGGTCAATGAGGGATATGATCTAGTGAGAGGAGAGTGAGAAACGGTACCTAAGTACTCAGCTGTGGGACATGGCTCCTAGCGAGCTCTCCTGAGTGCCAGGGTTCAAAACCAGCCCTCCCAACTGCGACTCTGGGAAAGTACTGGGCTTCAGGTTTCTTGTAAATAAAACATGGATGATAGTGGTACTTGCCAATAGCAATGATGTGAGAGTCAAATGAAGTGATACAAACAAAGCACTTAGGAGAATGTCTGACACATAGAGTAAGTGCTCAATAAATAAGGGTACACACAAATTTAGGAAACGAATAGGATGAGAATCCACTGTGAAACAGGTGTACCACCAAGGAAAGGAATCCTATTGACTGAAGGTATTGGTAAGAGATTGGTAACATATACACAACATAAAATGTATCACCTTAACCATTTTTTAATTAAATTTTAAAAAAAATTTAAGTAGGCCCCCCACCCGGAATGGAGCCCAACCTGGGACTCAACTCACAACCCTGAGATCAAGACCTGAGCCGAGATCAGGAGCTGGATGCTTAACCAACTGAGCCACTCAGACCCCCCTTCACCCTTTTTAAGCACAGTTCAGTGGCATTAAGTACAATCACATGGTTGTGGTGCCATCGCCACCATCCATCCAGAGGACATCCTGCAAGACTGAGACTCTGTACCTATTAGGCAATAACTCCCATTCCTTCCCCTTCCCAGCACCTGGCAACTTGACTTCCACGAATTTGCTTACTCTGCGTGCCTCCTATTCCTACTCTGCGTGGAATCATACAATAGTTGTCTTTGGGTCTGGCTTATTCCACTGATCATAATGTCCTACAAGCTGTTCCATGTTGTAGCATGGAACTGAATTTCCCTCCTTTTTAAGACCAGTTGACTCTTTAATGTATCAATTGACTTTTCTGAGTTTTCAGAAATTAAAGATGTAAATATGACAACACCCCTCTCTCCAACAAAGGCAAATAACTTCTTGAAACCCTCCCTGGAGTTACCTGGAGATACCTGTCTCTGTAGAAATGCAAAGTGGAAAATCATTTTTCCTACTGAAAGGTATGATTCCTTGAGGCAGGCTGTTTACATTAATCAACATTCCTCTAATACTTGTCAGTGTTTTGTAACACTTTTCCAAGTGCCAATTGTAGCTTGTCAGTTCTTCTGAAGTGTGGAGGCTGTGAATGGGGGAAACCAGAATGGTAACTCTGTCCCCTAGGGGATTTTTCTGCTAGGATGAAGCTGTAATTTTTATCATTTCCATTTTACACAATTGTTGCTTAGGTGGATGGTGGCTAGAAATATTGGGTAGACAGATTAGTCAGTCTGTGAAAAGTCCCAGACTCCTCTATCTTCCTATTCGGCTCCCTGCAAGGTACTCAAGTTTTTTTTGCACAAAGTTGTGGATTTAATCTGTTCACACACCAACCAGAATCTGCTTACCACTGTCACAGAAATTTTTCCTTTCAATAAACGTAACGGTGATAGGAAAAACAAAAACACAAGCAACAGCGACGATGAAAGAAAAAGAAAAGATAGATGGGACCTTCCAACTGTCAACTCTTGGATTATGCCTTGTCCCTTTTCACGACTTTTTGGGGAAACTATTTATTTATTAGCACATCATAAATATATGCCTCTGTGATTCTAGATAAGCATAACATCAGTGTCCGAGATTAAGTGCTATTTTCATTTCTTTTAAGATTAATATTCAAAGCTTAGTACACAGAGCAATCATCTGTTTCAGCACTGTATTTCAAAACATTAAGGAAATTCCAAAATCAAACCAATAATTTATAAATTTCACTGTGAGGCTCAAGCAATGAAAAGGGCAGTAGAACGACTATTTATAATGGGAATTAAGAAATTAAAATGTATTTGCTGCTACCTTATTTTTAATCAAGTTTTCTTTTTTGTTTTATAGTAGATTTTCTGGTAATTCTGAGCTTGATGGCCCACAAAAGGATGCATGAGAAGACTGCTAATGTAATGCATTAATTTATTTAAAGATTTCCATTTCATATTAATTGATAACTAAGGGTCATTTGAGACTATAGAGAAAACAAACAAAAATAACATAAATAATAAAAGAACTAAAAGATCTAGAGTGAAGTGGGTAATCCTTTGGTTATTAGTACAACAGCTTTTCCATGAACAGAGGAAAAAAAGCAAATAAACACAATACCATTTTTTCATACTTTTTAAAACTGGAAACATCATGAATCAATCTTTTAACTACAAAGGAAATTTCCATTTTGGCACATGAAGAAAAAAGTTGTGACACTAACCCTGAAATGGTTTTCTCACTTTTTATCATGAAAAATTTCAAACATACAGAAAAGTTGAAATACTAAAGGAGTGACAGATTCTATCCCTAAATTCTGTGACCGTACACCTTTTAGCAAATTTGTTTTCTCTTTCTGACCACATACTTTTTATTTGAGGTTGCAGACATATTTGAAGTTGCAGGCTTTACCAAGAATCTTCTCAGAACAACATCCTCCTACACAACCACCATCTTCTCACACCAAGAAAATTAACCATGATTCCATATTACCTAATATCTAGTCCACATTCAAATTGCCCAAGAAAGTCTTTCATAGTTGCTGGGGTTTTTTTGTTTTTGCTTTTTTAACAAGGAGCCAATAAGGATTCACATATTACATTTCCATCATATGCCTTTGTTTTTAGGGAACAGTCCTCCCCATTCCCTTCCCCACATCCATAACTCTGGCTTTTTTTTTTTAATTTATTTGGTTTTTTTGTTTGTTTGTTTTAAAGTAGGCTCCACACTCAACTTGGGGCTTGAACTCAGGACCCTGAGATTTAGAGCCTCATGCTCTAATGACCAAGCCAGGCAGGTACCCCTAACATTGACTTTCTAAAGAGCCCAGGCCAGTTGTTTTGTGAAATTTCCCAACATTCTGTATTTATATCACTTGCCTTGTTCATCTAGACCTAGAATTTCCATTCTAGAGACTGCAAAGACATCTGGAATACTGTCTAGCATTCTAGCTCCTTATCTATTCCGAGTTCACTTGCCTTCACCATGGGGAACACTAAGAGATCACAGATTAGCTGAGCTCCAGCTTCAACTCTTCAAAGCAATTGCTAGTTTCAAAAAGAAAAGGTACTTAAACAATACTGCCAAAGCAAAAGCTTTTAAGAGCAAAGGAGAGGTGTCCTGGTTTAATGCTGACCTAGCAAGTCCAGAGTCTGCAGCATGGTGGGTCATCAGAGACAGCATTCAGGGGTCAAGGTCAGCTCTTGTTTTATATGAACATGTAGGAAGGATCAGCAAAGATGCTTCCTTTAACTTCCTTTTGCCTACCAAATGACTCTGTGGCTTCTGTCGAGCTAAGGGCTAAACTTAAAGAATTTTTTTT
>ML108976.1:8853-36619 GCA_003697995.1 Taxidea taxus jeffersonii
GAAGAAGAAGAAGAAGAAGAAGAAGAAGAAGAAGAAGAAGAAGAAGAAGAAGAAAAGATACACACACATGTGTGTATGTATTTAAATAGACATGCATCCAAAAATAAGAAAAAAGAGTCAGAAAGGGGAAGGCAAAACTGGTTCCACCCATCCCCTTCGGTCTGATACACAAACACCCTGGGGCCCTAAGAAGGAAGATTGCAGGTTCAGATTTTGCTGGGGACTTTCCCTCTGCAGGGCCTGCCACCCTTCCTAGGGCCTGCTGGGAGGAAGCGTGAGGCTGACACTCGAAGAAGACGACGATGATGACGTTTATGGCCCCTGGTGGCTGCTGGGTGATTCTTCAAAGTAAAGATGTCTTTGGGCTCCACTCTGAGAGACTCAGAGGAGGAGAGCAGGGTCAACCCTGAGTAGAAATCCCTACGAGGCCAGCCAAGCCTGACTCCCGTGACCAAAAGCCTCAGATCACCACTTGGATGAGCTTCTCCTGTTGCTCTTCCTGTTTGTAGTGTTTTCTCCTTTATCCACTGGAAAAGTCTTTTTTTTTTTTTTTTTTTCAAATCTCTAGAAATTAGCTAGTTCTTCCTCGATGAACAAATCCCTCCTGACAGAGGACTGAACTTCTCTCAGACACAAAGCTATCCGGGCACCTGAGGAGGCAGGCTGTACCTCTGAGCTTTTGTGTCCTGATCTTAAATTCGGGTGTACTTAACCTTTTTCTTTTCTTTTCTTTTTCATAAAGTCAGTCAGCTCTATTTTGAAACATTTACTTCACTGTCGGTGAATATTTTATCATTATCATAATAGTCATGTCAACAAGAGTACCTTCTTTTGGAAGCCTCTGGCCACCTCTTTCCCTGGTCCTTCAGCTAAATACACACTTTCACCACAGTGCTGATGACTGGTTCCAAATAAACCGTTGGTTAACCATCTTGTATCTTCCCAAACCAGAGAAGTCACAGGAGGCTGGAGAGCCCAGGCTGAGATGTAGAGGTCATTCAGATAACATGTCCGGGTGAGCAGCCTGACACAGGACGACTCTGGGAGGATCGCTAGGCTACATGGGAAGCTAAGGGCTTTCTAGGAGGGTCACCTGAACCATTCTTACTGGATTATGTCTTCCTCAAGCAAAATGCTCTCAAAGAAGATAAATCACACCTTAAAAAACAACCACCTTCCACTAGAGTTATCACTTAATGAAATATTTTACCCAAATGAGAAATGGGATTGGTCATCACGCCAATTCCACCATGGACACACGGTCTTTGTCATCATGGTGGACTGGGCCACACTTTCATGTTGGAAAGCTCTTAAGATCTAGACATTCTAATGGAAAGGCTGAAACTCAGGAATGTACAGGGCCAATAGCAAAGAAAAAAATAACAGGACACGAAAAACTCACAAAGTCAGTTACATCTTGAAAACCCAAGAGCTTCTAGAGAAGAAATCTGACCTACCACGACTGGTCCTTCCCATGCACATGTTGTCTGGGGTTACAACTTCTTGCTTGATGGCAAAGTAGTCAGTCTGCAAGGTGTCTGTCTGCAGAGGGTCCCGGAGAATGACCGAGGGATAGTCGTTCTCATACTTGAGGGAGAGGAGCTCCTCTGAGCTGATAGGATGGAGTGTCTGGTAGGATTCTGTGATGAAGCTAGGCTCTGAGAACTCTGAGGGAGGAACGCACTGAGCATGCTCGATACCATAACCTGGAAACAGAGAAATGTGCTGTTGGAGAGAGGGCCAATTTGTACCTACAACAGGCATGTCTTTGCCATTTACAGCAGCCCCATAAGACAAAAACAAGCTGACTACCTTAGAGAAGGAAAGGAGCATATTTTAGGTCAGAAGGGTCTGGGTGTTTCAGCTTGCTCAGCTAGTTAACAAGAGACTTCCCTTTTCTGGCTTAATTTACACATCTCTAAAATAGGGATGATTGCAATCTCCCTCAAGAGTGCTGTGAAGAAAAGCAAAGAGTACGTGTATAAAATGCCGGCCAACACTTCTTGCTCTTGCCATCTCAATACTTAATATCATTGCTGCTATTAGAATAAAAATCAAAATAAAATAAAAAGGAACTAAAATAAAAGGAAAACAAACCTGCTCAAGAATCCCTTCAAAAGCAAGGCCATCAGATAAGAACAGCCCTACCCTAATCCTCTTCTTCTGGCCGCCTGTCCTGTAAGGTTAGGTGGCGTCTACTACAAGGGAGAAAGTTTAACTTTCTGTAACAGAATCTAAAGCCACACAGCACACTCTTAGGGAAGGATCAAAGGAAATGCTGTCGTATCTACTAGTAAAACGGGAAAGAAGGAGGGCCACAACCAAACCCCTAACCCCAACCTCTGAGGGTCATCATGGTACGCAGGATCAAGTAAGATCAAAGTTCAGGGGCCAAGTTGCAGTCCCTCTACCTGACTTTCATGCTGAAGGTATCGGGAGAGATCCTGGTGTGTAGAGTAGTTGGCAGGTTAATAAAAATACCAACATGTAAATAGGTTGAAGCCTTGTGCCTCGGGGGAACAGCAAAATAAATAACAAAGAGGCCACATTGAAGAAAATGTTATTTTCCACAGAATTACCATGAAGGAGCCTGAGGTCATCTGGGACAGAAATCCCTTCCTAGGTTCCCACTATAGCAAGCAAAACGAGAGAAGAGCAGAAGACGAACTTACTAATGAAGTAATCCGAGGTATAGCGGGATTCTGGATAGGTAGGGTTGACTCCATTCACTTGATATGGTTTCACATCCTCTGTAACAGACAGAGCAGGGAACCAAACAGAGAGATCAACAGACAAGTAACGTTTGGCCTAAAAGGACCTTGGATGCAAGGACTACAATGATCTCAGTCCCTCCTCTAAGAAATCGGCATGTTCATTAACTGAGCTGGTGTCTGAGTCTACCCTGACTGGGGCCTTGTCTAGAGATGAGATCACAAAAGTATGGCTAAGTCAATTATTTCAGTAGCTGCAAAATGGGATTTAATATCTTGGAAGCAGCACCAGTGAGTAATCTCTAAGGCTTGGGAAGGCATCCCACCCTCATTTTGATGTATGCTTGCTCCGCATTACCATGAGAGGCTTCAAGATGTCTTGGGAATTTACCCAAATCGGTCGAGAGTGCTCAAGCCAATCGGTTCCAAAACTTTTTTTGGAAATATATTATCCTCTTTAGGTGGTTATACTTCAGGGCCTCCACTTCTTCTAACAGATGTCTGGTTTTTGTGTTGTGTTGTGTTTTTTTTTTTCCATCATCCCCAGGCTCAGAGAAGAATGGGATACTGGTAAGGTGACCACTGGGTGGATGGATACAGTGGGGCTCGCGCTAAGACAAAGAACCGATATCACCAACTGCTGTTGGCAACCAGGTGCCAACTCTCCTTGGCATGAGAACGGAATGTAGGTGAGCTAAGGTGAGCTGGGGGATTCTCTCATTACCCTGGAATCCAGTGGTGTGACCCCAAACATTGCATGGAATACTCTGATTCTATTTCCCTATAAGACTCAGACACACAGAAGGAGCGTTGGCTTGGGTTTTTCCTCCGATATCTGATAGCTTGTTGGGAGCAGAGGCTGCTGGGAAAACAAGTTTATGCCTGTACAGAGAAAACAGTTCCCAGTGGAGATAAAATTATTAAACTCTGCTTTAGCCACTTATCAGATTGAAACATCCCTGTCCCTTTGGCCTGCCACCCCCCCCCCCCAAACAGCTATGTTCTGGGGCTGTGTTGTTCTAGTTTAATGACAGAACAAAAGGTATAGCCTCCATATACATCTCGAGCTGGGCTCTTCAAGGGTCTGAGGAAAGATGGTAGGAACCTACCACCTCTCCCAGTAGCAAATGGGTGGGATGATAGGACGTTTTGTCCTCCAATATTCTCAATGACTTCCTGATCGGCCTACATTCTCTGAAACTGGTCCTTCCAAGGAAGGTAGGCCACACCCACCTTGGGGGCCCAGATGATCCCCTGTGAGTCCATATTATTATATAAAGAATGCAGGGCAGGAAATTAAATCAAAAAGACCAAGTTTAAGGAAATGAGTGATCTTGAGGAAACCACCTAATCTGCCCTCATTTTACAGATGAGGACACCAACAGTACACGGCCCTCTTATTTCACAGGGCTGTTTTGAGAATCCAATGAGAAAATGGATCGGAAAGCCCTCGGGAAACAGGAGCTGTTCTACAGTTACTAGTCATGACTGTGACACAGGTACTCTGGCACACCTGGTCCATGGAGACAAATACAGGGAAAGTGTGTATTACTGGGATATATTTGGGTTACACAGTCTGGTAGAATCCACCGCTGTGTTTATACACCAATGGTTACATCAGATCTGTTAGGAGCCTGCCCTGTCTTTTCCCTCTATAAACAGGTCACTCGTGTCAACCCATAGGAATGGGTGTTGGAGCAGTTAACGTGGACATGGCCTCGGGCCTTCGGGAAGCCTGGGCCCCACATTCCCCAGTGGAGGCAGCAGCAGCAAGATTCACCTAGTTCTGGACTGTGTTTATTTATTTATTTTCCAGCACAGACGCTGAAGAGAAGGAAGAAGATAACATTTCTGGGCCCAGAGGACTCTAATTTGGGGCTCCCCTGAGCATTGTGGAGTGGAAAATATCCTTACACAAAGGAAGGTATTATATGGAAGAAAAGTGCTAATCCGGAGCTTTGCTCCCTGCCCCCCCCACCCCCGCCGTGGCATCTGCGCCAAGGGTTGGAGTTGGTGACCACAGGGAAAGGGTGGGCCTGGGTCAGAGAGGGCAACGGGCTTCTAGGCTTACAGTCAGCTGGAGGGCACCACTGACTGCTGGTAACTGCAATTTATTTTAAGAAGAAATTCAGAAAAATAAGTGCAAAAACACCCAAGTTTGCCGCCTGCTGCTGTTTCTATACTCAGCCAGGACTGTGGTACATGAGTCACTTGGTCCAAAAAGGTTGGAAGAGGCTGGTAGGGGAGGCCATGTCATTACAAGGTTGCAACACGGTGTCCTGGCCTAACCCCCCATTTGTGCTCCCGATGAAAAAGGTAGCCCACAGCATGCCAATCCATCCCCTCCCTCCCAGGCAGGGGGCCAAGAAGCCAGTCTTAGTAAGTAGCTCTGAGAAGCTAAGCTCTCTAGTGGAGGTAGACAGGTATCATACTGCCATGGATCAAGGGACGTGTATTAAGGGGCCAGGAAAAAAAATACAACCAACGATCTGTCTTGGGAGCTGGCTGCTGACCCTGCTCGAATAGCCCATGAGTCTAAGGTAAGGACTGGGATAAGAATTCCAACTAGCAAAATGCTTCGGGAGTGCCATCTTGCAAAACATTAAAATCTGAACCTCCAATACATAAAAGAAAAAAAACCTGACATTTATTGAGCACCTGCTGCGTATATTGAGCACCTGCTGCATGCCAGCCGGGCGTGTCTCCAGAGATAGTATACGCTATGATAGGATACCCACAGGTACTGGCATGGATGTCCCGTCCTCGGGTATCCTCCCCTACCCACCGCAGCAGCAACCCCACACGGCTTCCTCCTCATTCCGTCCCCACACCTTTACCTTTCTGCAGGATCTCAAGATGTTCCCACAAGATGTCCCCAACGAAGTCTGGGGCCAGCTCAAGAAAGCAGTCCTTCCCAAGTGCACAGAGGGCTGCTCCATTCATACAGAACTTCTGGAAGTCCACACCTTTCAGGCTGAACTCATTCACGGCCCACATCACCCAGTCTCGAACATGGGTTTCTGTCCACTGCCGGGGGTCTGAGGAAAGAGATCAAATGAAGATCCACCAGGTCAGGCTTTCCCTCATGCCCAGGCCTCAGAGAGGACACTAAAGGATCTGTTCTCTGATTCACAGGTTTAGGAAGAATGTCATGGGGCACTCTCCACAACCTTCCCCCTGCCCTATAACTCAACATCCCTAGCCTGCAAGCTCGGAAATCACGCCCATCAGCCAAAAGGTAAGACAGGAGTAGACCCCCACACCTCTATTCAGACAGAGACTGATGAACCTCCTCTCTCACAACCTTACTTTCATGAGGCTTTTTTTTTTTAAAGTCCAGGACCAAGGAACAGAACGACTTCTTTCATAGCAATAAGAACAAAGTCAAGTGCGTTCTAGAGACTGTTCTCTCCTATCCCTGATCTTCGCTGTCATGATTGACCTGAGACGTTAGAATTAATCATTTTTATCCTCGCTAATGATGGCTAGTCATAATCATAGCAACTAGTAATAGTAAGCCATTCAAATGGTCCTTAGTCACAACAGCATTATAAGGCACCTGATTTCATCATACCAGACACCCCGCAAGCGTGGAGTAGCATCAGAGAACAGATAAGATGTGCTCTTCCCGCATGGCTGGGGTGAAGCACAACTGAACCAGCGTGGCGCTCTCAGAGCTCCAAGGATGGCAGGAAAGCCGGCTGTGGGGCTCACAATGTACCTGCTGCCCAACCCTACCCACCCCCTTCAATCTAGCAGATGACTTATGAGATGCTAGAAAAACCCAAGGTCAATATTCACTGGATTCTGCTTTGTGATGCTAATAGACGTTGGGCATTGCTGTCAGCCAAGGTTTGGGAGGGAGTAGTATATGCATGAGAAAAGGTTTGGAGGTGCATTCACAGACTCTGTCTAAGATGTGGGTGTGAGTGGGCTGGAAAGAGCAGACGGCGTCACTCTTACTCGAGAGAAAAGTGTTCTCGGCTCTCAATTGCTCAGGAAATGTTGCCTGCTGGAGGCTTAAGTGTTCTCCAGTCATTTGTCCTTTCTGACAACTCCAGTCCCCTTACATTCCTGAATAAACCCTTTCAGAGGAGAACACCCAAGCATAAGCACATTTCACCAAAGCACATGGAAAAGAGAGGAGCAATCAGTTAAATTCCAAGGAATGTAGCTCACTAAATTCATCCCATGATGGCCCAGAAGGACTCTAAGACTGTTTTCCAAGCTTGATTGTGCTCTGGAATTACCAGGAATTACAACTTCATGGGCCTGGGACATGGCCTGAGCTGTGGGATTTCTTGAAGTCCTGAATCTCATGTGCAAGCGAGTTTGGGAACCAATGTCCAAGACCAAGATGGCAGTGTCAGAACCTGAGAGATGGGGAAGCACTGGCATGGGTCTACGATTGTTCTAGAAGATGTCTGCTGCCATCTCCAGGGGCTGACTGAAGTGGTTAGTCATAGTGTCTACCTCACACTACAGCTGAGAAAACTAACCTCACCCAAAAGTCTGATCCCATCCCTCTCTTCTCCCATCAACAAAACACACCTTTGGGAATTCCCAGGCGTTGCTGTTCTTTAGAGAAACCACTGAAAGTAGCTTTCAATGCTTGAGACATCATTTCTTTGCTGCTTGGAGTCAAGAGTGGGACATCAGCACATTCCATATCTGTAAAGAAAAAAATATATCATATGAATAATAAAACAACACAGGTGATAAAGACGAGACACTGTACTCATCATTAAGCAACAGATACAAATATCAGATCATTATGTCATATACCTCAAACTAATATAAGCTAATTGTACCTCAGTTTTAAAAAACTACTAGGTAGTTAACCACGCATAAAAGATAACAGGGCATGAATGGCTTGAAGAAGGCAAACTGAGAAATAACTGTACTAACGTCCTCACCAGGGCAGGTAAAATTTGGGGGGCTTTCCACAGTGTGCTAGGCCCCTAAAAAAAAAGAAAAAACAAAAAACAAAAAAAAACTGACATTTGACTAGAATGTTCTACAACCCTGACCAAAAAAAAAAAAAAAAATGCTTACTCTTTCTGCAGAGCTTTACTAATTCAGTCAAAACCCCTGCTCAACCTTCACATTCATTGAGAGAATTAATGTTGTTACCTACTTCCATGAAAAGGAAATGACAACATTCATTCATTTAATGCATCATCACTGAGCACTAGCTGTGTGCAAGGAATTAGGGAAGCAAGCAGTGAGCAAGACAGAAATGATCTCTGCCCTCATGGAGCTGGATATCATTGGTTGGCAGGGGATTCAGGAATTATAAAACTAGTTATACAATTAAACATTCAAACACATCAATACAGGCTTCATAGGAGATGCAGAAGATGAGAGGTTAACATAGAACAAGAATTCCCGGAAGTCTGGAGGACTTGGAAAAGGCCTCCCTTAGGAGAGCAGAGATGCTTGACCTGAGATCTAAAACATGCATACTTGTTTAAAAAAGAAAAAATACTCTAGACCAGTATTCCCCAGGTGTGGGCCCCAGACCAGCTGCATCCTCATCATCATCATCACTGGGAAACTGTTAAAAATTCAAATTCTCAACTCCACTCTAGACCTCCTGAACCAGAACCTCTGGGAGGGGGTAGGGGGAGCCCAGAAATCTGTGCTTTTTAACACACAATCCAGGGGCTCCTGATGACCACCCAATTAGAGGACCATGGTCCTAGACCAGGGGAGTAGCACAGATGAACTTTATGAAATGGGGGGAGAAGGGGAAATCTGGCCCATTTTCATATCAAAGAGATCAATGCAGTTGGAGCAGAAGAACCAGGAGGACAGTTGATTGAGAGGAGGTGGCAAGGTAAGTATGGGCTTTTTTAAGGCAGCCTAATGGACATGAAGTGGTACCACGCTGTAGTTCTGATTTGAATTTCCCTAATGACTAATGAACATTAGCATCTTTCCATGTGCTTTTTGGCCATTTTTGTATCTTCTCTGCAGAAATGTCATTCAAGGATTGTGCTCATTTTTAATAGAGTTGTTGGGGTTTTGCTGTTGAGTTTTAGGAGCTCTCGATATACCTGAAAGAGCTGAAGCAGGGTCCAAAAGAAAGATTTGTATGCCTCTGTTCACAGCAGCATTGTTCACGATAGCTAAAATGTGGAGGCAGCCCAAGTGTCCATCAATAGATGAATGGATAAGCAAAGTAGTATATACATACAAGGCAGTATTATTCAGCCTTAAAGAAGGGCATTCTGACATGAACTATGACATGGATGAACCTTTACGTTATGCTAGGTGAGACAAGCCAATCACCAAAAAATAGATTACATGAGGTCCTTCAAATAATCAAATTCATGGAGACAGAAAGGGGAATGGTAGCTGCCAGAGTCTGGAGGGAGAAAGGGAACGGGGAGCTGTTATTTAATGGGAACAAAGTTTTAGTTTTACAAGATGGAAAAACTTCTGGAGATGGATGGTGTTGATGGTCGTACAACACTATGAATGTACGTACCACCACCGACCTGTACACTTAAAAAGGGCTCAGGTGGTGAATTTTATGGCAGGTGTATTTTATCACAATATAAAAATGGAAAAAGAGAGAGAGAGAGATCACCTTAGCTATTTGGTAAAGAACAGTTGAGCAGATAACTAGGAATAGACGTGGGAACACTTGATAAAAAGTTCTTACAGGAGCTGTGGTGAAAGGGAGATGGTGACACAGGTAGCATAAGAGGATGAAGTTGAAGTGCATATTCGAGGTATTATCTACACTGAAGGTGGCGAGGAACAGTGAAGGATCAAGGTCTGCACGTCCACAAACGTGTCATCCTTTGCGACATCCATCTCTATTTTTATCTCTACGTCCAATCCCTCTTGTAATCACAGACGATGTTCAAAGCAAAGGTACATAAATATGGCTCAGGTTAAAAATCCCCAGTATTCACCTCAAGTACAAGTTCCCACAAAAAGCTCATAGGCAAAAAACAAAACAAAAACCCTGAGAATTCCTACTAGCCATCGCGTGATCTTAGGGCAGTGGTACACTTTGCTGTAGTAATTTCCAGAAGCCCTCTTCCTCACCCTGGATCTTGAAAGTATCGTATGAAACTGACTTATACAATGGCCGGGTTCCAGGCAATGCTACCATAGGTGTTCCTCAACTAGCCATCCCTGCACCCTGAACAGTTAAAAAAAATTTCCTGGATATATGTGTGTGTAGTGGCTGAATTAAATGGAAACATAGAAGGGAAAAGATGATGACTAGTGATCTCTGAAAAAAGGAGCAAATAAATTGCCTCGGAACATCAAAATGAATGGAAACTGCATTGCAAGAGAGAAGAGCAAGCACTTTCTCTCTGGTTTGCTTTGAGTGATGCCTTCAGGAAACAGCTAGCAGTCCAGCTCTCCCCTAAAAGTACAGAAGGGATTAGAGCAGCTGCTCCCCAGGCCCTGCCACCGAGGGTGGATTTGACGTTCTAGGGAGTGGAGAGCTTGGGCTGCCCTGGGCCAAGCCCAAAAAAAATCTAGTAATCTAGTGGAAAAATCAACATGCCTCCAGGAAGGTTGACAAAATGATGGAAAATCCCAGATTGTTAAGAGGGAAAAATGGGGGGAGGGGATAAAATTTTGATTACATAACATCTAGCCCTTTAAACAATGGAGTAATCATCAAATGAGTCACCAAGAAAGACATCAATGCTGCCCCTTTGTCCCCACTCTATACCCCCAAGAATAGCCAAGTGCCAGGTCCAGAAATGTCTCCACTTAGAGAAGCTGGTGTCACCTCAGAGAAAGGGACTTTTTATTTCACCCAAGAACATTCCTTTTGAAAGCATCCTGGCCTCCTAGCACAGGGAAGAACACAGGAGTCAATCAACAAATGTTTAGTGAGTTCACTGTTTTCTAAATTTGAATCAACTTTCCTTCCCTTCACTCCTGTCCAACACAAATGCATGAACTTGAACTGTGTGGGTTTTGTTTTGTGTGTTTGTTCCCATCATTGATTTATGATTCGATGAAAAGAACTTCACTGATGGCGGAAATTGGCCAGGACAACACATGTGGAAAATACAGGCCGAGCCAAAGGCACAATGGTTTTGCTAGAGGATAGAACTGAAGGATGAGATTGGCTAGGAGGCCCCAGGCATCTCCTACACAGAAGATGCCAAGGGGATGTGAAGGCCAAGGATGACAGCAGAAACTCTGAGAAAGAGGTTTTTCTGGAGTCTGCTTCCTATAACCCTGCACACTTTGACTGACTGCAGACTTTTGACAGGCCGTTGGCCTGACAACACTCCATGCAGGTTCCTGCTTCCTGTTAGGGAACCAGCCCTTCCAGGCTCTCACTTGCTCTCTCCAAGAGAAGCAGCTGGAATACTTTTGCCTGTCTACCCCAATGCCATCTCCAAAAGCCTGGTCCCCATGCTGTCAGCTGCAGCTGTGCCATGCCCATCAGCTCTGCCCCTGGCTGCTGGTTCTCTTGGAAAAGTGCTCACAGCCTCACAGCCCAGCTGGCTGGCGAAGGCCAACCCCGCACACTTGGGACACCTGCATTTGGGCTCGATGAGCTCAGGAGAAAGCATGTTATTGCCCTTGAACACAAAGTATTCAGACAGGAAAAGTAAGAGCTTTTCTCCCTTATTAAACAGTGGGGAACACTGTTTTTAAAAAAATGCAAACCCTCTCCTCTCTAAGTGATTGAACAATTAAGCCAGGATTGGCTTTATCAGTAGTAGCCTGGGCACTGCATTTAAATGATGATGAATAATCATATTTGAAAGCAGACATTAATCTAAAAGATTAAATTGTCTTCATAGAAAATATGAAGACAAAAATTCCGCCTATGGCGCTAGTTTGTAATCGCAGCAGTTCTGTTAATTACACTGATTGACAACAATAACAAAATCATTACACAGGTGGAGAATCTAACCTAGTTTAGCCCAAACAGGCCTCTCTGTTATTCCTGCCACATTTTAGCTCATGGTCTGTTATAATATTTTTCCATCAGGTACCAAATATTTCTAATTTGAGGGATGGCATGTAGAAATTAATCAACCCCCCCATCCTGGAAATTCACTAACTGTATTTCATGGACAAGTACTAAAATTGCCTTTGTGTTAATATTTGTAATTGCAGTATCTTAAATTCAAATAACACATTTGTCTCAAAATGCTGAGAACCTGTCCTGAAAATATATTACCCCAATACAGTAGAGACTCTAAACACAACACATGGGAAACTGAAAACATTTACGAGCATATCAGATTTCCTACCCAGTGATTATCCCTCAGGACCCTAAATGTGAGTTAATATTTATAAGAATCACCCCAAGTTTCAGAGAAAAGAGTTGTACAGAAGCCAATGAATGAGTAACAGTCCCAAACTCTCATCTTAGCAAGACTGCACAGTATCGAGTTGGAAACAAGCAAGGAGCACTCCCTGAATTAGTAGGGGCATAACGAACCAGGGCCATTCTGAATGCATGGAAACATCTGCTCATTTTGCACTGCGGCCTGACCCTGAACAAAAGTTTATAGGCAACCCCAAGGATTTAAGTCAAATGCAGAACAACGGTTTCAATTCAGTTATATGTAAGTCAAGGTTAAGGGCTGTTCAATGTCCAAGAACCTGTCCAGGACGTTTTCATGTGAATTTTCGCACCATTCTGTTCAGTTGTTTGGAACCAAATGGCTCATATGAACCAAGTTACATAAAATCTATGCCAGAAGTGATGTTTGTCCCGGGAGAAGTCAGGACAGCACCTTACTGACCCAAGATGCCTCTCCCCTCACCTTTCTCAAACTACAAAATAAAGCAGAGCATCTGGGATCTGAATCTGAGGGTTAGGTGATGAGAAACAAAGCTAAGAACTAGCAATGCCAGGTGAATTATTCCAGTCCACACAACCATCTAACTGGCCAAACCCTAGGAGGTTACCATGATGATACTATGTTGGGGGGGGGTGCGCAGTTTCGGCGGGGGGGGTGAGGGGAGGAGGTGGCTACTGTTCCCATCAAGAGCAGCATGCAAGAAACACCAACAATGGATAATATGCCTGACATCTGAAAACCAGTTTATGGTCCAATAAGACCCACGTGAAATTTCCAAGGGTCCTTGGGAGGTACTACTGGATCCCCATTTTACAGATGAGGAAACAGAGCTCTGAGAGATCAAGAGCTTCGTGTAAAATCACAGGGCTATGAGGGCCCAGCAAGGGCTGGACCCCAGTCTTTCAACTCGCAAACTCAAGCTCTTCCTACTCCATTCCACTGCTGCAGCAAATAGTATTAGATCAGAGATCCAAGGAAACTAAAATTTGGACAACTCGGAGAGAGAAAATGGGACTTTTATTTGTTAGTTGGAAAGTTAGATACGTTTGAGGAAATAATTAAAAACTGAAACAAAACCTTTCCTGAACTGAACAAATGCAGAATTATGGAGCTAGCTCCATAAAGACATAATTAAAAGCCATTTACAGAATCAACTGTAATCTTGTCCTTTCTCAGGACTATGGGTAGCGACGCTTCCTTCCTTCCATACAAAATGACACAGGTTAAATGACAACCTGGCTTCCTTCCCTGTCTGTGTTCACCCCTGAGTCACCTTGATGGGCAATTGTGTGCATAGTATAAGGTTAATTAGTTACATAAAGTCTTACTGAAATATGTTTCTTAAAGTGAAAAGAAACCAAGAAGAAGCCTTCTGGTTCATCCCAGGAGGAAACTGAACAATAGTCCCAGCTGGAAAGAGAATTCTGAAGACAAGGGGAAAAGACATAGTGGGGCGTGCATGGAGCTTGCCTTGGCTTGTTGGTCAAAATCCATGGGCTCTTATCTCAGTGTTGCCACTAATATAATCACACTGGATAAGTCACTTAATCAGTGCATTGCTAAAAAGAAGTCTATTAATAGGTTCTAGGTTAATGTTGAATAGCATTTTTAATTTCCCTTATCACAATTTTCAAACATCCACCAAAGCGGAGGGAAGCGTACAATGAAATCGTATTCGAAATCTATCAACACTACTGGTTCCTAATTCATCTCCTTCCCTACACACTGAAGAACTATAAAGCTAATCCCAGACCACATGTCATTTCACCCACAAACATTTTATTGTCAGGCAGACATTCTCTGGATAAAGGAGGATCATAATAGGAAAGCTGACAAGAGACAGATAAACTCATGGAAAAGGAAAATAAAGCTTCAGATTACCTTCCACGCTGCTTACAGCTAGGTCTACATTTTGTTATCAGCCCATCTGAACCACAGAGCTTGTCTGAAAGCAACACTGCCATGATCTGGAAAGTGAGGAAGTTGGATCAGAGAAAGAGGAGCTCAAATCACTATGGAAAGCCAGTCCCTTGGATTCCCCTGTCCTACAAGAAGAGAGCAAAGGGATCATTCTTCCTAATGGTTCAGGTCCGCATGACCTTATAACTGTAGCTAGGAGCGTGCAAGAAAAGGCTGGGGATGCTGGTGAGAATCCAAGGGGCAGTGCCAAGCTGCTTAGAAAGTCCCAGTGTGGGAAAGAAGGCATCTTTACTCCTTTAGATCAATAGAAATAGAAAAATAGAAATAGAAAAAACTCTGACCCCAGAGTTGACTGTCCCTGAAAGCTGTTGCTGGTCTCTAAGAGGACTTCCCCCTGTGAAGACACTAATATATCATTACAGTGTGACAGGGAATCTCAAATCCCGTCTCTGTTGCTGTCATTCGTGGACAGTGGATTGGAACTAGGGATCCAGAGACCTGTCAGGGTCCTCTTTCTTCCACACTCCTGATTCTAAATCCTGTGATAGGCCCTAAAAACTTGGCAGGTGGGCTTTCCAGCGGAGGGCGATGGTCTAATCCACAAAGCTTCTGGGCTGAGGTTACCGCAAAGCAGGGAAATCAGTGTCCCTCCCCAGGCCCTCAGCTCTGTTTTCACAGACCTAAAGGTGGGACAGAGTGATGAGGGACAGGCAAGGTGGTGCTCTGGCAAGCAGGGAGCAAGGTAGGGCTTGGGTGCCCCTTCTGAAACCACCCATCTCCACCCAACAGTCCATTGCTGCCCCACATAAGGGGACACCAGGAGCTCTGAAACAGACTCCTACCAGTTAAGGAAACCTACAACCAGGCTTCCGCCCTCCTCTTAATACCCAGTCTCCTACAAGTCGCCCGGCAATTAAAAAAACAAAAAACAGTCCAAAGACGGGAAAAAGAAGAGACACAGGTAAAATCCCCAATTCGCCCTCCAACAACCAGGCTGACCAAAAAAGGCAAGCCAGTGTCCAGTTACAGCCTCTCGGCCCTGCTGCCCACGCACACTGCCACCGGGCAGTACACAGGGCTTGGGCACCCCAGGCCACCTCCAAGGTGGGCGCCCCTTCTCAGCCGGAAGCCGCCACGGGACAAGAGAGGTGGGCCTCAGGGGAGGCAAAACATGCTCCCCACCACACTGGGAAACCGGCCCCAAGTCCCGCAGCCGGGCCTGGGAAAAAAGCCTGCAGAGAGGGCTTCTGAACATCTGAACATCTGTAGGAAGTGACTTCAGTGCTCTCCCTTCTTCCCTCCATCCACCCCGCCCCATCCCCCACAAGGAGTTTTAACACATTATTACCACTGAAGTCCTGAGGATTTGGTGACTCACCAGGCTCACACATGGTTCCAATGAGCCCTTGACCATTACATGGTAGGGGAGCAGGAAAAACAAATGAAAGCGGTTGTAATTCGGCAGCGCCGGAGTTCAGACCTGCCAGACAAAAGGGATTGCAGGCATGTTCCCAAAAACGTTCAGGCACCTGACATGCAAAGCTATTTTTAATCACTGGATTTATTTCTTTCCTACGCCCTCCACCATCCTCCACCTCAGCAAATGTTTCGAAGTCAGAGCAAAATCCAAATTAATTCCAGGTGTTCAGGGAAACCCAGAGAGGCTCTTCCGTTCCAGAATCGGAGCCAGAAAGCAGAAGTGCCCCCTGGGTCCTGCAGCTAAATTTTCTTGCTCTCTACTTAAGAGTAGTTCAACTCTCCTACCCTACACATTGGGCACATGGCCTGAAAGAGGAAATATTTGAATGAGTGCGCCCCACTGGAATGATTCCTCGGTTCTGCGTTTTTTTCTAGCAGCACTGGCAAGAGAAGGTGCACGAGGACTGGTCTCCAAGAGCAACGAGACGGAGGATTCTTTCATTATCCAGGATTCTCTCCCCACCTTACCAGGACATTTCCGTCCTTTCCCCCCATCATTTTCATTACTAGGAGGTGCTCAGTAAGTAACTGGTGACTTGGACAGAACTAAAAAGCATCTTGTAAAATATCAAGACTACAAGAAAAAATACACGATTTTACTTCCTAATGCTTTGAGAAACAGCAAGGAGAAGGAATCTGGCAATTTTCCCAGGTACACGGAAGCAACTGATAAAATAAGAAAAAATGAACGCAAAAATCCGATTCTGAGATGTCAACGGAAATTGACATCTCTGCAATCTGGCTCTTTGCTTTAACGGAACAGACTAATTTCTGACCTATTCTGCACCCTCCCGTCTGCTAAGGGGGAAACCTGTTTCACAGCAATTATCATCTCAAACGTGCCTTGCTTGCCAGGACAATACCTCACAGCTCCAGGATCCAGTCTACCTAAGAAGCCTTTAGTTTCCAAAAGGCCCTAAGAGTGTCATTTCAGAGTCAATATGGCACACAACAAAATTGTAATTTGGGGCTCAAAACCCTTTTCCGGGTGTTTGAAACTCGCCAAACCCAAGCTGCATTTTATCCTCATCATTCACGTGCCCTTCAATGAAAGACACTCTCATGATTTAAAATGGGTGGCTCAGTGGGTTAAGCCTCTGCCTTCGGCTCAGGTGATGATCCCAGGGTCCTGGGATAGAGCCCCACGTTGGGCTCTCTACTAAGTGGGGAGCCTGCTCTCTCTGCCTGCCTCTCTGCCTACTTGTGATCTCTCTCTCTCTCTCTCTGTCAAATAAATAAAAATAAAATCTTAAAAAAATAAAAATAAAAATGCTTAACCTCTTTAAAAAAATAAATAAAAAATAAAAGAATGCTGTAATTGTGGAGATTCGGATTCCTGCATAAAAAGGGACAGCACAACAGAGTATTTGAAATAATCAAAAGTTCTGACATGAGCATTTCAAGCCATTTACTGCATATGTCTCATGCTTCATATCATTTGCTATGTAGATGATTACAGTTGACTCCCATCACACCACACATTTAACAAGTCCTGAATCTCCTAGAACCGTGTGACTTCTTTGTCACGAAAAATACAGAGAAAAACGCAGAGCCCTGTTTCCATATTACTCAGGAGGAAAGCCTGAAATGGCCCCTTTCAGCCCCAAAGCTTTTCAGATGGCCAAAGGAGCTCCTATGGGCTCTTCTGTCGCACCTCTAAGTGAGGCCAATCTCTGGCCCCGCCGTGAGCTAAAATCCTCACGACGGGACCCTAAGGCTTTTGGTGTCAACGTGGCCCAGGAGATCACCCCGCTCAAGAAGACTCGGGAAAATATGTGACATGCTCCACCCTGCTATAATCCCAGCTTCCTCTCCTTCAACTTCACACGTGGGCCTTTGATGCCTCCCTCCCTGCGGCCCTGGAGATGCTGGTTAATTGGGGGCTGAGTAATTTATTTTTACTTCACTGCCTCCCACCCTTGATTTTTCAGGACTGTTATCAAAACAGAATCTCACATTTTACAGAACCTTTTCTCCCATACTTTAACACGATCCTAAAAACGACCAGGTTTACGGCATTATCTCCATCACATATGTGAGGACACTGAGGCTCGCAGAGTTCACCTGAGTGACTTTGCTAAGACAAACCCAGGTCCTCAGATGCCAAGGCCAGGTGTTTTGTACCCAGACCTATTCACAGAGGTAAAGCAGGGCAGGTGGAAATGCTGAAGACCAGGACATTTCTTTCCATTTCTCCCCATCATTTTCATTACAGAGAACATTCCTCCCAGAGAAGGAAAGCACCTCAATCCCTGAGACCCTCTGTAGAAAGCAGTCACATCACCAGAGCTGAGGGATCTCACTGCACATTCTACCCTAACCCGCTCGGCTCAGGACCCACCTGACACTTGGTCTGGGGGGCAAGACAGGCATTGGGGGGGGGAGGGGGCGCTCATGAGGATCACCAGGAAGGCCAGGCTGGCCAAGGTGGAAGACGAGGAGTTTTCTCCACGGGCAAAGGAAAAATCTGGGCAAACAAATGGAGCTGAGCCCGTTTATTTAGGCTGGAAGAGGTAAAGTTTTTCTGCACTTTTGAACTGTTTTCTCAAGGCTTGCCTCTCCCTCCCACGCAGGAAACAAACACAGAGACAGGCCTCTCGCAGCGAGGGCTCTGGTCGCTGAAGGCTAGCCCCGGAGAGGCAGAAGGAAGAGGGGCGTGGGATGGGTGGCAGGGTCCACGGGCGGGGGTGGGGGTGGAGGGTGCTGGGGGAATGGGCAGACGCAGAGGAGCTGGCAGGGAAGGCAGATGGCAGGGAAGGAGAGAGGGAAAGAAAGAGGGCGCAGAGCAAGGAGATACTGGGGAATCTTAAACCAGAATAAAGGCCAGAGTGCAGAGTGGGAGAGGACTGGGAAGAGCCAGCACCTTCCAATTGATGATGTTCAGAAAGCAGCATTTTTCCATAAATTTTGAAAGGAAATTCTCTCTCTCGACTTTCTTATTTATTTATACATTATATAAATACATTTCTAAACCAAAAAAGGACTGTTTTTTTTCCAATGGGAAAAAGCCTTGTCTGAGATGAAAGCCAGTCTTCAAAAACCCGTTGGAGGAAGCTGAAACCCCACATGTCTTGGTGCTACAGAAAGAAAAACAAAGTGGACATTCTTCCTGTGTTCTAAGGCTTTTTTATGCAGATGTGTTTTCTTTTAATAAATAAATCTGGACAGAGAAGGAAAAAGCATACTCATACACATTCACACAGTGCAACTGTCTGCTTTCAACCCAGGGAAACCACAATGAAAAAGAAGAATACATAAGTCCATTTTCCCAGTACAGGGACAAATATTCTCAACAGGGCAGGCCACAGCCAGTGATGTGATACACTCTACATATGTAGCCCAAGGTCCCCAGATGGACAAAGGACGATGTGTGAACGAGTAATGACAATCAGAGGTAAGATCGGACCTGAGACCCAAACAAACACCATACTTCCCGAAGGGCCCCCAGCGGTCCTGTAGGATGCCATCTGACTCACTAAGACATTCAGTTGCTCTGTCCCTTTTGAGACACTCAATTTTATTTACGGACTGCAATCATGATTTCTTAAAGATTACACGCACTGAGTTCAAATCTGCCCTCTAATGAGTTCTAGGAGGAGAACTTCTCCTCTGAGGAAGGCTTTGTCCCTCCTTCTGTGGGTTGAAACCATGCATACAAGTTTCATCTTTCTTCATCTATCAGTTTCCTGACTGCTTTAACATCCCTTTGTTACCACATCCATCCAGGTTTTTAAATTCTTTGGTGGTGCCTTCAAGCATTCATGATGAGCTGGTTCTGTCCACCCCTGCCCCCAACCAGAAGCATTCCAGCATGCCCATGTTCCTCAAAGTCATCAGGAACATTCCCAGGCGAACACCGTGCTCCTCAGGAGGAAATGAGACCACCCCCTTCCCCTACACCATGCACTTCTGTGGGTACAGACCAGCGCTGAGTTTTCCAACAGCTACACGACAAAAGCCACTCAAAGTCCACTGAAGCTGAGCCAGTTCTCTACCCGTTGACTGGATCTTATTAACCTCAGTGGAAGGCTTCACGTTTATCCATGTTGAACTTGGCCTCATTTGTTTTGATCCCTGTTTCCTGGTGCAGAGGTCTTTTTTTACATCATGAAGCTGTCCTCTTCCCATTACCTTTGCACCATATACAATTCAGTAAGTATGTTTTCTGTATCCTTCTCTAATATGAACCCCTGACAAAAATGTTGAAAAGGCAATGACCGAGTCCTGAGCTCCATAACAGCAGAGACCACACATCGTTCTGACACATATTCATCAAGACCGTTTTGAGTACCATAGCTCAACTGGTTACAAATCCTCCTGATTTTACCACAGTTGGATCCACGTAGCCTCATCTTGACCACAAATATATCATGGAAAGACTTGGATAAAAGCTTCAATGGAATAAAGATATGAAGCTCAAAGATTCAGATGATGTGTCCAATGTGAGGCCAGTTCCCCCAGGTTCTCCCTAAGGGCCAGACAAGTGGAAAGGCAGCAGAGGAAAATGGAGCTTGGATTCAGATCTGTGCAGGACAGAGATAGAGAAAGAGACCCAGAGAGGGAGGGGGTGGGAGGGAGAGAGAAAAGGAGGAAGGAGAATGAGAGAGAACGCTTGGAGAGAACCCTACAGCCACTTTGCATCCAGAAACAATGGGCACTTAGAGAACAATGGCTACAGACTAAGTCTTGGTCTATTTATATCTGCCACTGTTAGTCCCAGACAGGAGGAACTGGAAGTCTGCCCTGTATGCACAGCTCCAACTGGACCAGAGCTGGAAGGAAGATGAGGTCACCAAGAATGCTGCCTCCTTTGAACAAGCTCCTTTGGTGCTTGCATAGTTTCTTCTCAGCCTAAAGGATCTCTTTAGCCAAGTAAAGAAGTTTGCTTGCCTACTGCTAAAATACAGCCACCGCTGAGAAGGCCCGTTCACAAATGGAACCGCTGCTCAGCCCAGCCCAAGGCAAGTAAGGCCTTTGTCTACAGAGGTCCAAGGAAGGTGGGGATGTCAAGGGAAGACTAACGAGCAGATGGAGGTTAACGCTAGGGTGTCTGGGACAAGAGTCCAATCAGATCTGTTCATTACACACATCTCAGGACTCTATAAAAGAGCTTTTCTGCAGGGAAGTTCCCTCCTCACTTCTTGGGAGCTAGCATAAACAGGCTAGGAGCTGAAATTCACAGATTTGTGTCTGTGAATCTGTGAATCTTCAGATTCACAGATCTGAAGAGATCTGAAGATCTTTACCTCCTCTTCTGACAGTCTCTCTCTTTTCTGGAAAGGTCTTCTTCTGCTCTAACATGATTTTGGAGTGATCATCAATTCCAATCCTTGCTGTGATACTTACTCTTTTCTTTTATAGGGAAAAAAAACCCTTTTCCTTTAAGTTTTTATTTTATCTTAATTCCAGTATAGTTAACATACAGCATTGTATTAGTTTCACGTGTATAATATACTTAAGCGTGTTACTTAGATTCTTAATCCTCCAAGAGGCTGACTAAAGAGGATCAGCAGCAGCCATATCAGCTTGTGATAGACATCAAAATGAAGACGAACAGAGCTGAGCCAGGGAAGAAGGAGGAGGGACCCAGCAGTGAGCCCTGCGGCCGGCCCCCCTGCCGCCCCACCGCATTGTCTGTTTCCCCTGACCGCCTTCAGCATCCACGGGCGACCGGTAGCCAGCAACTGTGTCTCCTGGATCCAGTCCAACCTGACAGCCTCCTAGAAGGAGTGCGAAGCTGGCATCTCCCAAAGGCATGAAATTCAGAGCTTCACAGAGATCCCCTGAGGAGTCATTTCAGCTTCTTACTCACGCCTGCCAGTTCCTACCACCAGCTCCCCTCCCTGCTCTTAGAAAATCAACACTAAGGAGGCAGAAAGGAACCCAAATAAGACCATTTTTCTCCTTGTCATTGAACTAGCTTAGGGTGTGTCATTGAGAATACCCCCGGTCCTATCACCCCATTCACAGGGAACTACAGGCAACATTGCTGAATGTGAAGGCTAAAGTCCCAAGCAGACCAGCGCTGAACCCGGCTGCAGTAGGTGCCGCCGGCTACCTGTTAAACTTGAGACGCTATGTTCCTTTGCCACCCCACCCCTCCTCGGTGACTTCAGAAGGGCCTGTGTCAAGACGCTCAGGGTTTCGGCCATCCGCGGATGGTCTAAGAAACCTGAATGACAGGCTACCTGAGATAATCTGTACAAGGCCACCATATGCAAACACTCCTGTACATCTTTCCTTCCAGGCAGATGGTGGAGACCGAAACCCGGCTGAGACAATGGACTGCCTAAACCAAGATCTATGTGGGCATGTGGGCCACCTCTCCTGCTCCACTAAACTCACGCCAACACTGCTTCCTTGACCCCCTCCCCCACCCCACCCCTAAGATGTTCCCAGGGGCTAAAGGTTCCCTTCTGCTCCAAGGGCAAGAGAGCGACGTGGGAGCCATACGGCAGCAGGGGGTAGAAGGCAGAGAGACACACATTCCCACCCTGAAGTGGGGCTGACATCAGAGGAGATGCGACAATTCCCACCCACTGGATGTTTGGCAAGTGCTGGAGACAGCCCTTCTCTAGACCTATCTGTCTTCCCAAACGCCTGCGAGCCAGATAAAATGCACCAAAGACCGATGGCACGGCCTGAACGTGAAACATCTGGAGTTCAGAGCATCAGACTTTATGGATTCAACAGCTCATGAATTAAAGGCCGCATTCAGTTTAGTAAATCCAAATGCATGTTCCTAATGAGGAATCAGAAATCCTGTTGCTTTGAGGGATTTAGCTAATAACTGCAGGGGATGAGCTCAAGTTCCCTGAGCTGCTAAGGAGGTACTCAGAACCCAGAGAGATGGCTTCGAAGGGATTATGGGTATTCTCCCGAAACCATTGGTTCACTGCTAAACCTATCATCTGAGGCTACTCCAAGGTTTGTTTAGACCTACCTAAGCTGTAATTTTGGCCCCTATATCTTCAACTTTGGCCCTTTTTATGGCGTTGGGCAGTAACTATCATCCCATCCACTCTACTTGTGTGTTCACACTTTTCCTTGGCTCTCTGTTCCTCTCTACCGACCTCACTATAGCCATATGACACATAAAGCCTTATCTGGGGCCCAAAAGCAGGAAAGAGGAATTTATAGAATTCGCTGTAAAAGTTTAACAACTCCTTGGAGGGATGTTCTCCTTCCTGGCAACTCAACGTAATTATAAGATGAATGAAAAGCACGCTGTGGGTAGAGAGGAGGAGGAGCCAAGCTCTGTCACTGGTCAGGGGTCCTACACTATCCCTGGAACACAGACTTAAAACTCAGACGTCAGCTAGATCAAACCTTTCTTTTACAGATGGGGAAAATGAAACCCAGAGAGGTGACATCAACTTGCCTTTGGTCACAGGGTTATTAATTTTAGACCTCCTGACTCCCTGTCCAGTATTCTTTCTTTTTTTTCCCCTCCATACCCCTGCTGTTTACTTGTAGCAGTGGATTGGGAAAGAGCTGATGTCCCTCATAACTTCACCACTATAAAGTGGTGTCCCTGTGGACAAACACTGCTCTTCTCCAAGTTCCTAAGAATCCAAGAAGAACAATCCGCCCATCCAAAGATCTAAGAAACATGATTTGGTACTATACAGACCCATGATGCTACCTGTTCCCGCTCCAGACTATAAGCTTTCAAATGTCAGTGGTCAGCCTCTACTATAGAACAGTTTCCTTGGAGGGAAGATTCCAGCTGAATACCAGGAGCTATAAAGCAAGCAACCTTTAATACCTAACTTCAATGGCATGATACCACTGTGTCTAACAACTCTAAAATTTGAGAGTGCTGTTCCCATCAATTCAGACACAGCGAAGGTAGCAGTTAATTTGAGTTATCTACTGACCTTTATCTAAAAGCAGAGAGGAAGAATAGATGACCACCATGCTATTCAAAGGTTCTAGAACACTACCATTCCAGTCCCACTGGTATTCCAAATAGAGTAATGGAGACACAGTGAGAAGGTTGAGAGGTGACAACAAACCCCACCAACGGAGCCAGAACATAAAATCAAGGGCATTGGCCTATGCCTTGAACCTGATGCTTCTAATTAATGAGGCCATATGTGTGACTCAAAGTCCATGTCCTAAAGCAACACCAGCAGCTCCAGTTCTAAATGAAATCCATTTGGAATGCAGGGAGCTAAGGACTTAGGGGGAAATGCACCTAACTGTGATCTCTTCACCTCTACAGATTGTTTTCTTTTTCCTGTCTCACTCCTTTCAGAACAGGCCTCTCCTCATGGCCCCAAACCTTCTGACAACTCCACCACTGCCCCACAGCATCGCCCACGCCGGCCCAGAGCAGACAGCACCGGATGCTTCTCCCAGTGGCAAACCCTCGTGGCTGAGAAGTCGCCAGGCAGACCCGATCTCCAGATCAATGGGTGTGAGAGGCCAATGGGTGGAGAGCAGAGAAAAAGTGATCAATGCAAAAGGAGGAGGGAGCAGAAGCCACTCTCCATCTGCCCGGGTCTGGTGGGAAGGGGAGACTGAGATGTGCAGCCCTCAGCCCTCATCCGCAGCTAATAAATGGCTCTGCCTCATCAGGAAGCCATTAGGAAATTGCAGCCACCGCAGCCCTCAGCTCTCGGACGGAACGGTCTGCATGCAGATGGTGAAAGCACTCATTATCTCTGCCCAGACGTCCACTGGCTCACTGCACAGCGAAGCCGAAGCAAGGGAGCCACCAAAATAGAGCTGGGGCTTACCTAGTGAGGCAGCAGCGAGCAAGGAGCTCCTTACAGCCGGGAAGAGGCCGATAGCCCTCCCCCAGCAAAGTGCATGGAGCATCAGGGGAGAGTAGTGGGAGCTCTTATCAAGACACACGGGTCCACCTCCTCACGTCCTCTGTTGGATGGTCTTGCTGGCATTTCCTTATTCGAAAAGAACTACTATCTGCTAACAGCTATGGGCTTTTTATTGGGGGTGATGAAAACGTACTAGAATTATGTATCAGTAATGGCTGTACCACTCTGTAAATGTACTAAAACCCACCACGCTGTACACTTTAAAATGGTGAATTTTATGTTATGGAAATTAAATCTCAATCTAAAATATATATAATATACTTATATATAATATGTTATATGTATGTATGTGTGTGTGTATATATGTGTGTGTGTATATATATATATACATATATATACATATATATATATATATAAATTTTTTTTTTTTTTTAAGAGCTAGTGAGCCACCTTCTATGAGCCAAGCAATACCTCGGTGACTGGGAGAGAGACCCTTCGCCTGGAGTTTCCCTTTTCATGGGGGAACAAACCTGACACAGGCACACAAGCAATAGCCACACAGTCACATCTCCTGATGAGCGACAGAACGACAACTAAGACCAAAGGTTTCGCGATGGAGACGAAGTGAGGCAGGAGCTGGGTTCCAGAAGCCTTGGGGAAGGGGGCAGGAAGAGGCCTGCCATGTCCCGTGTCAGGGGTGCAAGACAACAGGGAGGTCAAAGTGTGATGTACGCCTCCAACAGATGGCATAAGTAAAGGGAAGCCAGAGGGGTTTGGACTCTGCCATGTGGAAGCCTCCTGAGAGAGCAGATAGGCTCTGCTCACTGGAGATTACGGGAGAAGCAGAGCAAGGTCCACTTCCAGACTTGCAGTGTCTACAACTTCCGGTGTCCACAGCTTCCGGGGCGGGGCCGCGAGGTCTCGGAGGGAGGGCCACGGAGCAGGAGGAAGCAGAGCACCTCACGTTCCCCGAACCCAAAGATGTCCTCAGAAGACACTGCCCAAGCACTCAGACATGGGTCTACCAGGCTTTCAAGAGAAAACAAATCTCCATCAGACTAGGTTCTTTCTGGAAGATTCTCTCCCCACCCCTGGAGGGAGACAAAGGAAGGGCAGACAGAACAGAGCTTCAGGCAAACCAACACCCTCCCCGCCCCCCCATTCCCCACCCCCGCCAGGTTCACTGGACATGAACCCGAAGAAGGTGCAGTCACAGCATTGTGGCCAAAAGAGATCTTTTGGAAAATTCTTTTCCAAGAGGGATCATGAGTTCTGTCCCCTGGAATGCCCCAGAGCAGTTCTGATTGGTTCCGTGGCCCTGACTCAGAATGAGCACAGCTCCACCCTCAGATGAGTAAATAAACCGGACCCAAGGAATGGAGGGAGGGAGAGGAGAAAAGAGGACAGGCAGGCGGAGAGCAGGACAGGAACCAGGAGAAGGCAAGTGCTGACTCTGGTGCAGGGAGCCAGACAGATGAGATCTCGAGTCCATTCCAGAGACGAGTGGTGTGGCAGATTTCAAGGAAGAATTCTCTGAGCCTTACACCCCACTCCAGTTGGGATACAGCCCTGCCTTGGCAGCCTGCTCATTGCTGCTTTATAATATACTGAATTAGTCACTGGATTAGCAAGCACATTTACACACATTGGCACACAGCTGTTTAAAGACACAGGATCCCCTTTCCTAGGGGCCAAATTCTGGCTATAAATCAACCATTCCAATTGGCCACAGGCAGCTCCAGAGGTTCTACGGACATCTTCAGCTACAAAGCACGTTAGGGAGACTGGGCTAGAACTAGGAAGATCTAAGAGGCATCTGCGGGGGACAGGCGGGGCAGCCTGTAGAGAGGAAAGAAAGTGGGATTTTTCAGTCCTGAGGCTGATTATCTTCAGGAGGTTGTCAAACGGATTCACTGGCCTGGACCTTCCCAGGAAGAAGTGAGCTCTCCTCCTGGCTTGCTCTTTTCACAAGTAGCAGAGATTCCTTCCCAGACCTCGGATGCCCAAGATTGCTCCCAAGCAAAGAAAGGAACCCAGGGCAAAGAGGAGAGTCCTTACGCAGCTAAAATCCTCCTATGCCCTCCCTGATAACTACAATTCCAAGAAACGTCCTTGTTGATGAGACAGGGGCAATGCCTATGAATAATGCTTTCGGGTTGGAAACGTGACCAAAGCCCTAGCTCAAGTTTGGTTAAGTATGCGTGAGAGGAAGAAGATACTGCTAACTGGCCACAGGGACTGCTCTGGCCTGCTGGTTAGGGGAGTGTCGAGTGGAAAATTTTCTGTAACCAGGTTAACAGTAACCACAGTTTTAACAACCCTATAGTCATAAGAACGCTGTCAGCAATGAACACGGTGGCCTACAAGATAATGATAAAATACCATTTACTGAGACCCGGTGGCAGTGGAAAAGTATTGTCTGGAATTATCTCAAACCCTGACAACAGCCCCGACCATTCTGTCCTTTTATTTGGATATCCGTTGTAAGGATCAAATCAGAAAAAAACAAGGCTTAAGGAAGTTAAATGCTTTGCCTTAAGGACAAAGCATTCAGAGGGCCTGAATTCAAACCCAGGACTGGCTCAGTCAACCCTGCCCTTCCCAGGACACCGTGGTGCCTCAGTGAGAGACACCCTCGTCGCCCACATAAGGAATGGCAGACTGTGATTTGGGGACAAAGATTACTTTCCACGGAGCAACCTAAAAGCAAATCCCCTTCTGGACTTAAGATGTCTCATCCACCAAATGGGGAAAAGAGAATATAGAGAGATCCGAAGATGATGGGAAGAAACGGGGCACACACAAATCCACCCGGCAAACAGAAAAGACAAACACAATTACTGAAAAGGGTACACTGCAGTGAGGTGTTTTGAGAAGATTTGCAAAGAGATCTGTGACTGGTTTGTGTAGGATGAACCTAACTTGCATCACCAGCTTTTAGAAATTCAAATATTAATTCCTTGGAATTGGTGTGCCCATAAAAACACTGAAATATTCTCTTCTTAGAAAGCAAGGCAGTGGAGAGCCACCAGAGACTGGACTCATCTTTGCTCTTCGCTCGCTGTCTGCAGTATGTCTGCGGGCAGAGCAACCTGACCGAAACCTATGAACCTAGAGGCAAGTCGCCAGGGCCCAATATCATTTAAAAAGAATTTTTTTTTTTTGTTCATTCAGCACCCCAGATCCTTTGGAGACACTAAAGCTAGGATGGCATTTCACTTTTCCTCCATCAGCCCATCCATTGCAGAAGACTACAGGTGAGAGCGTGGAAAGCCACAAAGCGCCCCCTCACCCCCCGCCACCAAGAGAAACCTTCAGAAATCCAGAAATAAAGCGGTAGATACTTGACTTTTTTAAAAAGCAAAAAAACAAAAAAACAACTTCAGTTGAATCAGAGGTTAACTACAGGTCCGCTGTGTAGACATTGATTCATTCCATGTGTGTTTATTTATCTACAAACATTCCTGTTGCATCAAGTGGCCTCAAGGCCTAGACTTGTGCCTCTGAACCTCCCCTCCCTGGAGAATTCTCAAGCAAGGGTGGGGCTCTTACTTCATTCCTC
>ML108976.1:37019-49567 GCA_003697995.1 Taxidea taxus jeffersonii
GGATTATTACACCAAGCTCACCATGTTGCTTAAGGAAGGTGATTATTGGTGCAAAGCAATTTATTTCCCTCACTTCTGCAAATGAATCCCAGATACATACAAAGACCAAAAACAAGCACCCAGCAGTTTTGAAGAACGTTTGGTTTCCATTAGGAGGCAAGGAAGGTGTAAGATTGAACTCTTGATCTGACGTGAAATCAAGGATGCATTTCCTGTACACACACACATGACTCACCCTTAGTTTATGTATTCAGTATTGTAACTCTGTATCAGATCTCTCCCTAATTTAATAATGTTTCTTGCATCACCAATGACTCTAGAGTACTTTCTAAACCTGAGCTCATGAACTCTCCCACTCTCTCCTAAAGAGAGGCAGCTCACTCAGGAGGAGCGAGCACCCTTCTTCTAGAAGAGTAGAGAGATGATACAGAGATGTGGAGATACTCTGGCCTCTCAGAGTAAAAAGAGACTCAGCTCTCCACATTCCCACACCAGGCAGTAGGAGGTAAAAGGATGACCACCTACAGAAGAGGACCTGCCCAGTTTCAAGCACAGAAAACATTCAAACTGGGGAAAGGTAAGGCCAAAGACTCCTTAGTCTTGACCCAAACTCCCCACAAGTGGAGAGCTCAAAGCCAAAGTTCAGTTTGAGAAGGAAACACACTTCCACCCACACTAAGATTCACCTTACAAGAGTAGATTTTCCTGGCAAGCATTAAGTTTAGGGCTGAGGTTCAAAAGTGCCAAACTTAAAATGATTATCTCCATTTTTGCTGCCATCGGGGGTCCCCATTCCCATCTTCTCTTGCCCTACAATCCAGAGCCCTGCTCTAGCTGTAGCACTGCTGGCTACGTAGGATTACCTTCACCCCTAGGAAAACAGCAACATGCCAAGGGAACACTTCTCAGGGTAACAACCTCTCACTCTGCCTTGGAACGATCTAGTTTCCAGAATGACCAACACAAGTAGGGAAGGGACTTATTTTTATTGCTAAGGAACAACACATTGGATGAGTTTGCTAAACTAAGAGTGTACACACCTGGTGCCATAGCAAATGCCCCTGCCCCAGGGGGAAAAAAAAAAACTACTCATCTAAGATGTCATTCCTTCTTTTACAACTCTTTGGCACAATTCATGCTCATAAAATGCAGTATGAGGTTCTCGGTTTGGGCGGGTTTTCTTCCCCCCAACCCCCGCCAGCTACCTGAAGTTCCTGCTAGTCATCAAAATGGTTCATTTGCTAAAATGGGTAAACGGAGGCACAGAAGATTATATATTTCAACACAGGAAAATGAGTTGGACAGGGATTCTTTTCAAAATGCTTTATATTTAAAAAATAACATATTTCTCAAAGTCCAAGATCAACCCATCCCAGAGGGAAACTGCATATTTATCTAGAAGCTAGTAATAACTCACTTTTTTTTTAACTTGAGAAGAAACTAACTTGCCATCCTACTTAAAAGTTGGCCAGTGGGTTGGCATCATGGAAAGCAATGCAGATTTCTCAAATCCTGTGTCGGAGTCATCTAGGCAACCTACTCAGAGCTCAACAATTAGCCGACTGTGTGGGACCCACTAACTAGATATAAAATATGTGGGGGAAATCTATTTGTGGCAAAAGAGGAGAAGGTGTCTTGTTGGCATTTCTGATCTCAAGTTCATGTTTGTTACTATATTATGATTACTAATAATTACCACTACTATGATTACTATTTCATTAACATTGAAGGCACTATGTACTTGCCAAATCAAATAGTGAAAATGTATATGGCTAAACAGAAATGTCAGGAAGTTTGGGGAACACAGCTTCCTGTTTTAACTCTGAGACTGAACTTGACCATGTAAACTTGGGGGGCAGGGGGGACTCAGAATCACTGCTCTGCAGTTGCACCATTTATAAAATGTAACTATCTAAAAAAATTACCTTGAGGTTCAAGTGTGGTGAAGTCACGTGTCTAACTGTAAAAGTGCTACCAAATTACAACCCAGTATTAAGGGAACTCGTCGATAATAGATACAAACAGACCTGAGTGTTTCCCCCAAATTCAACAAGCATCCGCAATATTTCTGCACATGTTGGAGGCAGCAGACCCGGAACTTCAGAGTGAGTGGGTCTGAATCTAAAGCCCTCTGCTCAGCAGCTGTGTGAGCTTGGGCAAATTGTTGAACCTCTCAGTTTCTTCATCTGTGAAATGGAAATAATACTTAGCCATTAGGGATCAGGGTAAAATAATGAGGTCCTCGGCATATGAATACCCTCACAGATTAATAAGTTAGCACCTACTAACTAACAGGGCAAAAAAAGGGGGGGGTCAAGATGAGGTGAGAGAAGCGTCCACATAAGTACCAGTAGATAAGGTGATCCTTCATATGAATGGCAGTTTTTCTTGTTTTTCCCCAAACTGGCATGCCGCCCTTAGATGCCTGCTGCTGACAGAAAAGGGGAAAAGTGTGACAGGCCCTTCTCAAAGTGTAGAAATAACATCAAGAAAATGATTTTCAGATAACAGCTGTGTGCAGGCGACACTCTTCCACGGCTGCCAAGAGCGGCCTTCAAGAAGCAAGGCGGCCTGGGCTCACCACGCCCCAACACACACTTGTGGCTTCGGGGACACGGCTGGGGCAGCTAAAGCAGGCGGTGTCTTGTTGGCCCCTGACTTCGCAGGACGGCCAGTGCCTGCAGAAGGGTCAGCTGCTGGCTGCATGAACAGCCAGAAGCCAGTGGCCCAGGCCCTTCCCTCTATACAAAGAGCAGGCAGGGGCCTTGACTCACTGAGTATGTCAGGAAGAGGCGCTGAGACGACTTTCAGCAGAATGCATTCCTGCTGCAGGAGGGGACTGTTTACCTACCGAGCAGCGCGCAGAGAAGTGGCAGCTTAGTCAGAATCAGCTCACTGCTCAGACCACATGCTCAGCCCTGAGGATGCAGCTGGGGCCGGCTGCTTCACCTTCCAGACCCCTAACCTACATCTCCTTCCTCCAGATGAGACCCCACACTGGAACCAACTTCCGCTGCAACTGTAGCAAAGGCTGACGGAATGAGGAAAGCTGTTTCATGGAGGGGAACCAAGAGGAAGGCATGACACCTGGTCCAGGGTCACCCCCGAGACAATGTGCCCCAAGTTTCTCCAACGTCAAGCAAGGCCAGGAATAGTTCCCAACACCTCCCTCCAGGAGACCTACTAACCTTCACAGATGTATCCCCAGTAGATCGGCAAAAGTTGAGGATTAGGAGGAAAAACAGCCTCATTTTGCCTACCTCTTGAGTGACATATATGTTCTCTCCAAGCCTGAATTATTTCAAATGTTCTCTAAAACCATAAAATGTCAGGGTAAAGAGAAACCTTATGGGTCATCTTCTCTGGTTCATGTATTTGACCAAGAAAGAACATGAGGTTCAGGGGAAATGAAATGACTTGCCCAAGGTCACGCAGACAGACAGGTGCAAAGCCATGGCTAGAATCCAGGGCTGCTGACCCTCCAAGCAATGATGGGTCCCTCCAGAATATACACTCTACTCACAATATTTATTCCTACTATGCTGCTAAGTCTCCCCTTCCCATTCATGAATCCTCACTGTATTCATTTAATTAGTATTTCAGTGATAGAAGACAACCTTCACATAATGTACAGAATTCACTTAAGTTTTAGGCAAGGAGTATCAGAGAGGAAAAACATACAAATACTAGAAGTATAACTCTTCCACCAAAAATTTCCTGGTGATGGATTTTCTGAAGTCTATTTTAAAATCATACTCAACAACACACTCTTATTTTAAACATGAATGCTAAATAATGAATTACCCTAGCACAAAACTGTTATCACATAAAAATGACATTCGATGAAAGTCATTTTTAGTTTTAGTTCCTATTAAGTAATAAAAGTTCCTAAATGCTTAAAAACTACGGATCTACAAACACTCTCTGGGTTTAGGAACGCCCTTGCCTGACCTAGATTTTTTATTTTCCATTCGTACCTTGAAAATACGTACCTGATTGATTCTGTCATCCACTCTGAGGTTTAACGCCTATTCTGATAAACTGATACAGAGGTTTTAACAACTAGCAGTATGAGTGGGAGGTAAAGTAATGTTACCAAGAAAAAAAATATATATATATATACATATATGTATGTGTGCATATATATATGTATATATATATATAGCTCAGAAACCTATTCAGTAATATTTCTCTGTCATTAAAACCTTTCTACCTTCAAAGGCAAAATTAATTTATCCTGAGGTTCAAAATATTCTCACATGGGTCCTGCCTTCACGTTTCCTTCTCTCTTCCCTTTCTACAATCAAGGTAGTTTTCTTCATATTTATGTAAGCCTTTCTTTTACTCTAAACTTTCGGCATTCTTCCCACACTGTTCTTTCTATCTAAAATAATCCTTTCCCTGTTCTTACGCCTCCCTCAAATGCTTCTGAAATAGCCATGTTCTCCCTGAAGCTGACCTGTGAAATTATTCTAGCCTAGAAGTGTTGGAAGAGAGAGCCCAACAGGCACAAAAAATATAAGTAATCATTGATCGACACGCAGGTCCGTAAATTCACACAATGGTCCTCCTGCACTTTCAGCCATGGAAGCATCTGGAGCCTAGGGAAGATCTCATCTGATTTACCCCGACCAGCCATGCATCCTCGAGGGATTTAAAAGCTCCTGAAGGGGTGCCTGGGTGGCTCAGTGGGTTAAAGCCTCTGCCTTCAGCTCAGGTCATGATCCTAGGGTCCTGGGATCAAGCCCTGAATCGGGCTCTCTGCTCAGCGGGGAACCTGCTTGATCCTCTTTCTCTGCCTGCTTGTGATCTCTGTCTGTCAAAGAAATAAATAAAATCTTTAAAATAAATAAATAAAGACTCCTGAAAAGATTCCACAGATAAAGAATGGAGAACCAAGGTCACCCACCTAACCACCTGAGACTGGTCCCTATGAGGAATTTTCCAGAATTCTATGAAATAATCACTTAAATGCTTTTATTCATTTTTCATTATTTCTTTTTGTTCCTTTATGAGTTCTTTCATACTTTCTTACTCTTTTTTTTTCTCTCTCTATTCCTTTTTAGCCAAAAGGGATGTTGCAATTGAATCGACCATTCCCTTCCTCCCCTCCTAAAGCACCGAGGGCTTGTTTTTTTACTTTTGTTTTTGTGTTTACCCATTTTAGTGGTAAAAAAAAAAAAAAAAAAAAAAAAAACTCTTTTTTTTCTTGCCCTTTTTGGTCCCATCAGTAAAACTTCTCATCTTGGGCAAAACAAACAAAACAAAACAAAGCAAAAATGTTAATTGTCTTCACTTGTGTAATGATGACATCTCCCCACCACTCAAAAGTTCATTTACACACACACACACCCCACACACACGACATGCACAAAGTTTACAGTTCCTCTGCAAAACCATGCAAAGCAGAAATCAACAGCTTAGCAAAGCTCCCCAAAGCTACCAAGAGGTTTCAAATGCTTGAAGTGAACTTGTTTGAGGTTAATTTGTAGTTGTTTCTCGGGCTCTGAGAAATACTACATTAGGCGTCAAAAACACATTTAAAAATATTACTCACGGTTGGGGGAAACCACACTGAACCTGAATTATTTCAAACTCTTAATATGGCCCTCATAGCTTACTTTGGAAGGTCTAAACCCCAAGGCTAGCAACTGAGAACAGATATTACAGAGAATATTATCATATAAATTCAGTGTCTAAGTGGTGTGACCCTCATTTGCTGGGAGAGTCCCAGCTCATGTCCATCATTCTAGTATAATTATTCACAGTGCCCATTACATTCTCAAAAGTGTCCCAGTTTAGATGATAAGTTATAGGAACTTACTACCTAGACATCAACAAGATCTGAAATCCAATAGCCTAAAACCAGTCAATACTACTTTGGGTCTTAAAGCACCATCTGGGTCAGTATTTTACAATTCTCAGGGACAGAACTACATGCTACAGAAAAGGACAACTAAAAAAAGTTGATGGGACAGTAAGAAGCAGCATTTGGAGTGTCCAGTGAGAGGCTTGGACCCAAGCAGCAGAAACTGGAAAGCACCTGGGAAATATAGCAAAGTTGGCCAAGTAATCAATAAATCTTTATGGCTTGAACAGCAATATTTTGAGTGTGTCTGTAAGCATGGCTCCCTGCTAATGAAACTGGACCCTTCTGCAACCTACACCACAGACCAATTTCTTTCTGTATCTACACGGAGACTCTGAACTTCACAATCAAAAGAAAAAAATAACACAGATAGGCACAGGGCTTCGGAAAAGTAGCCAAGCAGAAACAGCTTTTTTATGCAATTTGAAAAACATCTACTGACATTTTGAAAAAAAAAAAAAAAGAGGTCTTTAACCCAACTGAAAAAAGCTAAGCTATAGACACATGACAAATTGAAATGATAGATCTGGGAATTGTCTTGATGCTCTTGATTCTGAGTTAAGGACTGCATAGCAACTGGAAGCCAAGAGTGGGCCTAAGAGGCTGGGAAGAGGAGAGCAAATCTCATCAGACTTTCTGAGCAGGGAAGTGGGGCCAACATTTCATTCTGGAGTAGTCAGGTAAAAATATGGAATCTGTGTCGTCAATATACAAATCCACCTCAATGATGACTGTGTGGGTCCCAGGATATTAATTACTTGGAGAAAATGCTCCCCATAAGGCAGTGATAGATACCTTACCCAGGACAAGTAGTCGGGGCATCTGTTTCTTGACTGGCCAGGGGTCATGGAGGACTGGTGGGTCCACAGGTAGAATCCCAAAGCTCGCCCTCCCTTCTTGTACACACAGCCCCTTGACCCATCAAATGGACTTGAAAATACCACATTGTAGTTGGAAAAAAAAATAAAACACTGGGTGTGTAGACAGCAAATATAGGGGCCTATGGCTTCCTTTGGAAGCAAGAAAATTAAACCACAGCCATATTAAGAAAACAAACTAGTTGCTGATCTATGTCTCTCGTCCAACAGATTGTGAGTGAGATTATATGCAGAGCTGTGTCCGTGAGGCAAGAGGCAAAACAGGCAGCATCAGGAGGCTCCAGGAAGGATGTGACCTTGGATGTGAACATAATCGCCTCCCCACCTGCGAGAGAGAGAAGTACATCTGGAAGACACTGGAAAAACAAGAACCCGGGTTCTTTGCTTGGTGATCTGAGGCAAGCATTGCTCCAACCTTCAAGTTCCTTCCTAAGGCACCACATCTGGACTGGCAGGCCTGGAGACTGCCCACTGAACAGCCTCTCCCTAAGCCCAGAGGGAGCCCTGCACCTTCTCAACCTCCAGAGAACCTACCGTCACTGCTTCCTCATATGCCCCCATTGTATGTATATATACATATATATGTAATTGTTTACATATGTAATTATAAATACACAAATATATATTACATATCACATATATTACATATATATGTGTGTAATTGTTTTAAACATATGTCCCTTTAAATTTCCAGAGTTACCAGAAATAACATGCTTTTTTCATTTTAGGTATAAAATGCCTGCAACAGCTCATCAATTTGTAAGTTTCTAACAGTGTGGCCTTCGGCGGATTTTGCATCTCTTTGAATATCATTTTCCTCATCTGAAAAGACAGATAAAATAATAACTCTCCCCACCTGAGTTAGTGTGAAGGGTAAAAAAGTGTTATTTGATGTGAGAGTGCCAGGTACATAATGTAGGCTCCATAATTTGTCATTTGAGAATGGCAAGAATCTACCTTCAATGCCAGACCCATGGGATACCACTATAGCCACGGGTTATTCATTCCACAAACCAGAGAGACGTCTGGAATTATGCTGTTGCTATGGCCATTGTAGAGTTATCTGTACTCTTTGAAAGAGAGAGCCCCGCTTTCCTGAAAAATCCTGACCGACACTAACCAGCTCTCTGTCTTGCAGAGATTTTGCTGGAGCCCAGAGTAAGCTGGGTTCTGGGAGGCTGGTTCCGTTTGCTGACCACAAACGGGCTGGTTTGTCTCCTGGTTGGGGGGGGGGGGGGGGGTTTTGATCCCCCTACAGGGGGGTCTGGTCTCTTTAAGAAAGAAAAAAAAGTTACATAGACAAAAAAACAGCAATACAAACCAACCAAAAATGCCAGGAATGCAAGCTCTGCCAACCAAATAAATAAATAAAATGTGAGATACTTTATAATAACTGGACACGATGCCTTTCTCAACTCTGCATAACTGAAACACTGTTTTTTCATCAGCCCTCAAATGTCCCCCCCGGTCCCTAGTCTTGGTGGCCCTCTTGCTTAGAGGTGGCCCTGATCACCTCCGTCACCTGAAGTAACTGGCCAATCCTTGGGCCTTTCTTTAGCTCTGAGTTGGGACCTAGAGATACTCACACACTCGGAAAGTTACCTGGCTCACTGTGTTAGCCCTGGGAGGCATAGCATGGAACCTCACTGGCAAGAGATCTCAGCTAAGGAGATGAAAGACTTCTCTTTAACTTGAATCTTCTTTCCCTCTCACAAAAGGCGGGGAGGTGCACAATACAGCGGCAGCCCCTATGAAACATTTCAAGGGCCCCCGAAAATCCTACACCGGTCAGGCTCATTTGTGTCGACTTGTTTTCTAGTTAACTGTTGAGACTCTGTTGTTATGGGTCAGTACTGCTTTCAGATGGTATGCATACCAATAGACATAATTCTCCTATCAACCCTAAGAGATAGAACAGTTATTACACTCATTTTGTGGATGCAGGAGCTAGAGCACAGAGAGATGAAGTAATTTGTCCGAAGTCACACAGCTCGTAAGTTGCAGAGCTGGGATTCAAACCCAGACAGGCTGGCTCCAGAGTCTGGGCTCTGAACCACCGGGCTCGTTAGTCACTAATGGAGTGTGGTCCATAGGGGTCTGGAAGCACAGTGAACAAGCGAGCTTAACAGCCTGGGCAGCTCTGCCCTTCTCTCTTGTCTACACTGATGAAGACACAAAGACTGACCTAAGGGACGGCGAAAGGAAGAAATCTTCCTGTCTCTAAAAGCAATTTGTGTCCACGATGGCTGCCCATCCCCTGCCAGGATAGGGAACATCCAGAATGAGAACTCCTGCTTGTCTCTGGACGTTATGCTCACCTCACCTAGAAGGTGGAATGGGGAAGGAGGAGGAAAGCGAAGCGGCTTGGGAATGTATCTGCTTTGGCACTCAGCCTCTGCCATTCTCGGTAAGCTCCACACCAGGAAGGGACTCGTGGACTCTCCACTCTCTGTGGCTCTGTTTGTTTTAGCCCATTTAAGACCCGAGAGCCCCTGCAATCATATCCTGCAATCAAAACGGTATACCCACTTTATGCTTACAAGGGATATCCAGTTCCCAGGTTATTTCAAAATATATGTTAATTTGGTACTTAAAGCTGTTGAAAATCCTGGGAGGTCTCGATCTAGAAGAAATGTGAATAAAGGTTGTGGCTCAGGTCTTAGCCACAAAGACAGGCAAAAATCCAGGACTCCTGTTTCAACACTCACTTCCCTATTGCCTCCCTACTGGCTCCTATGTATTGGTTTGGGTGGGGGGTAGGGAAATCCTGGTTTAATGATTTAAGCCAGATAAGATCCCAAACTAGTTGTCTCCACACATAACAAACTAAACGACCCAAAGAATCATTCTGAAAAATATTTAAGTCACAGCTGTGGACACAAAGCCACGCTGTGAAAAGTTAAACTTTAAACACATGTCCTATATGGTCTGATGGGCAAAGCAAATCCCCACTTAGCCAGTGTCTTCTCCACCCACCAACAAAGGCAGGCAGCCCCAGCCAATGTTTCTTCTAGCCGTGCACCTGCAAGCTTAAGCATCAAATGAAGTTTCTTTGCTGAGCTTTTCAAAAGTAACTTGCAGTGTTACTCAAGGCAACATACACTGAGAAGTTTAAAAAAGAGACTAATTTTACTCTAGCCACTGGCTTACAAGATTTTCTTAAGTAAGTGACTTACCTTCTCTGGGCCTCTATTTTCCTCTCTGAGATATGGGTATAATATTCATATATATCCTACTAAAAATCCAGAAAAAAAAAACAACAAACTAAAACTGCTATATATATTTGCCAGTTTCTCTGTTTTCCCCAAGACAGGGCCAGAGATCAAATCTCATTATGATGAGTGGCAGAAGATTGCCCAATTTCTCTGACCCGCTGAAATTTTGTTGTATTGAAGGCTGCTTACAAAACCTGATCAGTGTCTTGTCAACCTTTTTTGAAAAAGACAGGCACTGTAAAGACACTTAGTACAACAGATGTTGACTGTAGCATTAGTGCTTACTGTCCCCATTTTACAGATGGGAATGCTAAGCAAAGTTACTTGCCCTGAGGCTTATTTTTTATCAATAACCAAAATAACAACACCATATGCTCAAAATCTCTAATATATAATATTAAATTACCCCCCCAAAATGACTTCAGCTATTTACTGTGATCTAAAACATGTGTTGCCAGTGGCACTTTATTCCCAGCACATGAAATCCATTGTAGGTACGTGGACTGACCTATCTTACGTGATACTTCCCAGTCAGCCAACTCTATCCTTTCCCATAAACACACATACAAACAGGCCATTCTTAAGGAAAGAAACTATTACTTGAGTTTATATCTTTGCTGGCAACTATCATTTCTTTGATACATGGCTTGGCTCCACTGTGACTAACAGAATTCATTCTGGCTTTCTCGAACCCCAACCACAACCGACAGAGCGACATCATTTCTGAACTGTAGCTCCAAGTGCCTGAAATGTCTCCGCAGTTCTAGTTGATCTCAGCATTGCTCTGACCATGTCATCATCCTTCTGACAACAAACAAACTAGCCTTCTTTGTGCACTTCCCAGCAGAACTCTGAATACTGGGGTCGAATGTTAGGGGGTCTAACAGGAGAGGACAGGGCCAGGTCTTCATTAACACTTCGGGAAGCTCTTCAAAGGACAGAACATCAGCTTGGCTTGTGTTGGAATTTAAGCAGATGAAGAAAGGGTTAAAATAAGCAACTGATGATGGCAGAGGCAAGGAAGTGTTAACCAAAGGCAAGAGCAGCTAAACTTCTCAATAATCAGATACAACAGAGCAGCAGGTCACTGCAATTAATTATTTTCCAGAAAGCATCACCTTCTCTGTATATCTTATTATATATACCTTTACCTCTAAAATCACTAATCTCAAAAGGATACCTGGCAGTTTCTTATTCTAAAGGAAAACATCTATTCTTCTCAAACCACCTTTATTCTAGGACTTCTGGACCCTGTGAAACTGCCAATGAAAACTGATCCAATTTGAGGATCAAAAATTGTGTCTAAGACAAAATCAAATTTCTTGCCTAACCCCTTCTTCTAAATCCTTCAGAGAGTTGGATAACACCACCCACCAAAGACCCAAATTCACGTTTGGGGTCAGGATGTTCTCCCTCTTGTAACAGAACTTTGGTACCAGAGGACAAATGTATGGCAGATGGGAAAGCTTTGGATAAAGTAAGTAACCTGCATGAATAGAATTGGGATGTTTCCAGAAGTTAAGATGATCATTTCAGTTCTCCTACCAACTCCTTGCCCTCAACCCAGAAAAGAGGAGCTAGATAGCAAAGGGACATGTGACAGAGGAGCTCAGGAAGGCAAGACGTTTGAAAATGTGCTTGTAGGCCGGCCAGCGAGACACTGTTTCAGCTCTTACTGCCCAGGGCCCTCCATCCAGCTCCAATTCTGAGAGATGCAGGGACAGCGGCTGATGTCTTCTGCACAGTGTCCATCCCCCCTAACGCTAAGGAATAAGGCCAGAGCATTCTCTCTCATTCGGAAAGATTTAAGGAAAAAAAAAAAAAAAGGCAGGAATAAGGGTGCTGGACATTCTATAAGCGTTTTCCCACTACTCACAAGAACACAGCTGTGAAAATAAATACCACCCCCCAAACAAGGATCTCAGGCCACCAACAGTCCTCCTTCTCTCTACCTTGCTCCAGCTGCCACCAGCATCGCCTTGCTCAGGCAGAAACGCACTGCCTGGGAGGGAACAGCGGAAAGGGGGAGAAGCGGAGGGGACCCCAGCCTCTGGCAGAAAGCCTGCGTGGGGGCCTCGACAGTCACCACTCACCCGGGGAGGGGAAAAGCTCCAGATCGACTTTTTCCGTCTTGATGATGGTGAGAGTCGGTTTGAGATCGACGGCCGCCTTCATGGTGCCAGGAGTGGGGGGCAGACAGGCTTATAGCAAGTTTGCTGTTATTCTTGTTGTTTGTCTTTTTTATGGGGATTAGTAACAGGGGAAGGGGGACGGGGGAAATCCGACTTTCTTCCCTAAGATCTCAAATTCCCGCTGACTTTTCCCCCAGTCCAGAAGGTGCGCGCCCGGCACTCTCTCCCGGGAAGTTGGCACTTTGCGAAGAAGTGCGCGCGCCCCGGGTCCCAGCCTCGCCTGCGCCTCGCCCCGCTCCTCCGCGTCCTCGCCCCGCTCCTCCTCTCCGCCGGCAGGCAGCTTCAGCTCGCTCTCGCTCTCCGGAGCCGCGCTCTCCCTCCCTCTCTCCCGCCTCTTTAGGGCGTTTCTCGCGGCGCCGAGCCTCGGCCGCCGGGTCTGCGCGCCCGCCCCCCC